>JBAFWW010011342.1:0-13461 GCA_036873685.1 Agapornis canus | reverse complement strand
TTGCCTCAGGGGGGCTGTTGATGTTAAATTTTGTACAAAAAATCCCATTCTTGCATGAACTAAAGGTATTTAAATATAGAGACATGACCTTTATTCTAGGACCCTCTTACCTGTTTGCTTTTGAGGTCTTTGGAGAAACTGGATGCCATTCCAGCAGTTTAAGAAATTTTAAACCACAGCCCTGGCTTCAGCTGTACAGTAACTCCTTCTTGTTGCTGCCTTTTTGGGGTCCATGAAATGCATCATCTCATCAACACCTGTTACAACCCTAAAGCAGAAATGCTCCCAAGGAGAATGAGCTGGAGATACCAGAGGGTGAAATACCATACTAAGCAGCTTCTGAACCAGGTCTTCAAAGAAAGAATAAACTACATCACTGCTGAACCCCTCTTTCTATTACTTGCACATCCCTTTCTGGTAGAGAATCTTTTGACATCATTTCTGATTCTTGGAGAAGTATGGAGGGGGTTCAGCAGAACTGCTATCTTGCACTTCCAGAGGGCAGACTTTGGCCTGTTTAGAAGCCTGGTTGACAGAATCCCTTGGGAGGCAGTCCTGAAGGGCAAAGGACTCCAGAAAGGCTGGAATTCCTTCAAGAAGGCAATCATAAAATTGCAGGGCCAGGAAAAAACTCAGGAAAAAACAATTATCCTTGGAAGAAGGGGGTAGCGACTGAGGAGGACAAGGATGTTGTGAGCTTATGCACAGCAGAAAACTAGAAGGGCCAAAGAGCAGCTAGAACTTAATCTGGCTACTGCTACAAAAGACAATAAAAATGGTTTTGTAAATACATTAGCAACAGGAGGCCTAAGGAGAATCTCCATCCATTATTGACTGCTGGGGGAAACATAGTGAGAAAGGATGAGGGAAAGGCTGAAGTACTTAATGCCTTCATTGCTTCAGTCTTTCATAGTCAGATGAGTTTTTCTCTGTCTACCCAGCCTCCTAAGCTGGAAGACAGGGATAAGGAGCAGAATGGAGCTACCATAATCCCAGGGGAAGTGGTCAGTGACCTGCTACACAACCTAGACACACACAGGTCTATGGGACTGTATAGGATCCAGCAAAGGGTACTGAGGGATCTGATGGAATTGCTCACTGAGCCACTTCCCATCACTTACCAGCAGTCCTGGCTAATGGAGGAGGTCCCAGCTGACTTCAGGTTAGCAAACATGACACCCATTTACATTAACGGCTGGAAGGAGGATCCATGCAACTCCAGGCTTGTCAGTCTGACCACAGTGCTGGGGAAGGTTACAGAGCAGATCATCTTGAGTGCCATCATAGGACATGTACAGAACAACCAGGTGATCAGTCACAGTCAGCATGGGTTTATGAGAGGCAGGTCCCGCTTAACTGACCTGATCTATGACAAGGTGACCTGCTTAGTGAATGAGGGAAAGGCTGTGGACTCCATAATCTTAAATGCCTTTTCCAACATAAATGATTCTATGTTTGTCCTCTACCCTGGCACATGATACTTCACTGCTACTTAGCAAAGGATGAGCAGGTTAGCCTTGCTGTGCTGGAGACTTCAGCTCAATCCAGTTGCTGCCATGTTAATCCTGAGGGTTATCTGTTACCAACACTTGAGGGAGAGAATTAAGAAAAATTGCCCTGCCCAAGATGAAAGAGATTAATTTCCTCCCTGAATTATGTCTGACTTCTCTGTACCCAGTTTATCTGGGAAGAAATCAGACATGCTGATTTCAGCTAATCGAGAGATCTCTGACAGAATGCTAATTGCTGAATCAATGGAATCAAAATGCTTCATATGAATGTCTTGAATCTATCAAAAATGTTGATACAAACCAAGCAGGCCACATGTAGGCTAGCTACCCAGCTAGGCAAGCAGTCCCACACGGAGAACAGCGAAGATGGTGATGGTGGGATGTAAAGGGCTATTGCACCATTGATCGGGATGGTCCAGCATCATCCAGCTCCTTTCTTGTGATGTTTCTCTCTGTCTTGCTTTGGGAGGGGGACACTAGAGTCACTAAATTTGGTATTTTGCTTCTTTTTCAGATTTTGCACAGACACTGGTGCTTCTGGAAGTGGTGGCTGAGCTGCTACTCCAGGCACAGATAATACTGATGGGAGTTTCTAGGAGAGAAGTGCAAGGCTCAGCTCTAAGATATTTAGCATGACAAAATTTTCCATTCAAGTCTAGATTATGCAGTGAGCTCACCCTTATTATATTCAATAGTGACTTGGGCAATGGAGTAGAAAGTATACCCTTTAAGCATGTAGATGACGAGTGGGGGGACTGCTGGCATACTGGCAGACAGCATTAGATTCAAAGCAATTTACAGGAATTGGAGAAATGGTCTGAAAAAAACCAAGGATGCAATATAATGAGCACAAATGCAAAATTTATGCATGTAGGAAAGCAATCAGAACTCCAGAAAACTGGACTATCTGTTTTGGCAGCAGTACTGCAGTAAAGAATCAAAGGGCTACACAGATCACAAGCTGAACATCAGTCAAATATGTTGTGCTGTTGTGAAAGGGGCAAACAGTAGAATGAGACATAGAAATAAGAGCACAGACTGCCAGGCAGGATGAGTAACCCTTCTGCTTTGGTAACATGTCTCTGACACTGCACTTCAAGGAGGAGGACCTGCTGGACAGGGAGCAGAACAGAGGTTCAGGGAAGAAAAACCAAAAAGAAGAAAGAAAAGTTTGTTTAACTGAGAGCTGTTCCATCTAGGAGAGGCACCACTGAAGGAAAGATGATGGTCACACAGGTGACCTGTATCCAAAAAACAGAATGCCCCTGGCTAGGACTAGATGGGAAGATGTTGGACATGCAGCAGCATGTAGAAGAAGAGTAGTTTGGTAGAGAAAAGTTTTTGAAGAAGTTGGAAAAGCATCTGCTGGGACTGCCAAGGATATGACCCTGGGGCAGTAGATGCATATCCTGCAGAGTTTCCTTCTACCCTACCTCCCACAATGCTGTGGGCTAACCCCCTTTGAATCATGACAGAGGATTTCAGGAGAGACAAGCATCTCACTGTGTGAGATGCACTGAAATAATGCCTCAGAGCAGGGAGATGACTGCTGTCCGCTTGTTGCAGTGATGGTCCCACAAAAACCAATGGATTAGATATTCTGCTGGGGTGGATTAATTTGGCTCCAAATCCAGGGGCAATGAACCACTTTACACCTCCTTAAAATATGGTGTGCAAAATCTGATGCAAAAGCCTTGTTAGCAGTTCCCTCCTCAGGCTGCAGCAGGCCATCAATCATGCCAATAGGCAGCAGGAAATTTGTATGTTGACAAAATGCAGAGTAGTTGATAAAATACCTGGCTTGACCGCAAACAGCCTGAACAAGCAGGGCATTGTATTTGTTATATTCTTTATCACACTGTGTAATTTCACCTTATCACCAGCTATTACACTGTTTCCTTTTAAAAAATAAAGAGCAGAGGTCAAGCACACAGATCTTCCTCTAACAGTCTTGAGAAGTGTAATCTTCTCTCTCATGGTTACGTGATTTCTTCCCTGTTTCCCTACAACTGTAAACTTTGATAAACAATGACAGTATTTAGAATAGGGAGTGCCAGCTCCGAGAGAAATGGCACAAATACACTACATCATTGTTCTGTAACCCTGGGCTTACAGAGCATTTGCTTGTGAAGGTAGCCACGTAAACTGTTTTTTTTAATGCTCTGCTTGGATAGAGGGAGTGAAATGCATACCCTCAGCTTTTCTTTACTAGGTATTTGCCTAGTAAATACTAGTCTTAATATTCACTATTGAATATCCTATACAAAGGTACTGCTCCAGCAGAAGCCAGCTCCACTGCAGATGGCGGCAAAATGTTACTTTCTGCATTATGTAACTCTAATTTTCCAATGCTCAATAATTTCTGCATTTGGACTACATAAGCCAATGCAGTCAGTCCACTGCTTTGTCTTCAAAATGACAGAATGAGACTCACATTTAATGAAGTGCTGATGTTTTAGCAGAAACTTGTGTCCTGGTGGAGACAAAGATGATGTATCAGCTTACAGCAGAGATCCCTAGCTGACCCAGGTGTGATGGGTAAGCCCAATGCTGTGTTAGTTCAAGCCCTGCAAACCTCAGAGGGAAAAGATCTGACCAAAGACCAGGAGCAGCCCTGAAGCTCTTAGTGCAAGGTAGCATAGAAAAGCAAAGGAAGAGAAAGCCCAGGCAGGGAAGAGCACCTCCCTTTCATATATTTGATTTAGATGAGCATGGAATAGCCAGAGGAAAAAGGTTAAATTAAAAAAAATATAAATTCCACAGGCTCAGTTTGCATAATTATCTCCTATAAGGCTATTTCATCTGTGCCTCCACCCAATCTGAATAGTTGGAGAGCCATTTAATTACCCGAGGATAATAACACTTAGCATTTAAGCATCATTGAAAGAGCACAAGACTTTTTGAAAAACAGAAGCTACATGAGTCTCTGGGTGAGGCTGGCAGAGCAGCCTTGGCAAAAGGGAGTGCAGAGGGAGTTGCCTACATGCTGCCATGCTTTTAGAGGGGTTTCTCTCCAGGAAGGATGGAATAGGAGTAATTTGGGATGAGGAACCTGAACACCTTCTCTGTTTGCTTAGCTTTCTTCCTGAAAGCAAGACGTTGCCCCCCAAAATACAAGATATTTGCAGCCAAGTGGTGATTTGCTGAACATTTGCTTGAGGGTTTCTAGTTCTATTTTGTCACTGTGGTCAAGCAACCTCCTAATTTCACTTTGCCTGATAATTATTCCTGCTTATTCCTTTATGATAGCAAAATTTCACCTGAAAATTACCTTACCTTATCAGAAACAAGCCTTAGTAATGCAGACAACTGATTTACCTGTTTATAACTTCAGTGATTGTGTGGAGAAAAACATTAAAAGAAATAAGGTTGGGAGGAAAATAATGGTGTTAATATATGAAGTGTATCTCACATAGCTGCGCTACCTTTCATCTCCTTCTTGTGGCCCCCTTGGCTGCAGTCCCACTGTGAAAGGCTAATTTGCACAGCAGAGGAGGAATTTTGGCAGGTGGGAGCTGGGCAGGGAGGGATGAGGGATGCAGGTGGGAGCAAGTGGCATCGGGATGGTGGTAGCAGGAGTGCAGAGACCAGTGCTGTAACAAAGGGACCCAGTGTCATTCTGCCAAGAGCCAGGCATTAGTTAAAGGCTCCTGTTAGCTGAAGGGATGGCATCTGGCTAATGGAAAGGCTCATCCTTGACTGTGTATATTCAACTCATGTGTAGAGAGGGCTGTGACGGTATAAGTCACTTTCTGAAGACAAAGCTTTATTAGAGTGGCCTAAGGCAAAGGGCAGGTGCCACAACACTTTGCAAGCAAATTACAAGAACAACGGCACCACAACAGTATATATCATCAATGACTGAAAACTTGCTTATAAGCTTAACACCTTTGCAGAATCCTGTACTGGCACATTACTGGAAGCCAAGGGAAAAAAAAAACCCCACAAAATTACAAGGCAGCAAATTGGTCCTCTCTGTTTTCAGGCAGCCTGAGCTAGCTCATTTTCAGGAAATGCCCCATTACCTAAAACAATTACAACTGTTGTCACATCTCTGATGAGTTTAGTTTGGCTTTTAGTGTCTGCTGGGAAACCTTTAACTGGTGCAGCTGCTGTGTTTAAAGCCACTTCATAGCTGGATGCTCCTGCAGTGTTTTTTATTCACAAGTTTATGGTCTTGCCAGTGTTCTACTAAGGTACCTGAGCATACACTGGTTTTGAGCAGGCAAATTGTCCCACTGCCTTTTGTCTCCCCACTCCCTACAGAGCAACTCACCTTCTGAAAGTTCGGTGGTCATCTAAGGGCTGCAGTAGATTTTATCTTCTATGCCCTGTAGTCAATAAGCACCAATTCACTTTGAGGACTAATAGTAACCATACAATAGTACCTCAGATGCATACAGGCTATTTTTAGAACTGTATCACACTACTACTGCTCAGCTGCAGTGGCAGCAGGACTGTTTATATTCCAGATTATATATGCAATTTTCCTAAGGTAAAATATTCCTTTCCAGAAGTTTTCATTAACAGTCTCTATTACCTACATAATTGGATGGCAGCATTTAACTGTGATTAATTTAGAGTTACCATGCATTTAGGGATTAAAAAAATGCTGTCCTTACCATTTTGTCTCAGGGGAGAAATAGAAAGGGAGAGCTGAAGCTGATTTCCCCACGTGATGAAGATGCACAGTATCATTCTCAACAGAACAGCATCTCCTGACCATGGTCTGATAACAACTGTAATTAGGTATTCAATCACACACAGAGGAAGATCAACCAAACAAATGTACGTCTGCTAAGGGAAATAACCCATGGAAAGATTATATGTTTGCTGAACTAAAAGTAAAATGTATAATGAAAGCTCTTAACACTCTGGAGCTTAGCCCTTGCCCAACAAACTGCCTGTTTTCTTGCATAATTATAAATCAGAGCTATTCTTGCTGCTTCTACTACCCCACACTGGGTGCTGTCATGTCTGAAGGTCTGACTCTGAAAGGATTCTTTCACTTGTGCCCATGGATTTTAGACCAGGTTTTATTAGACAAGAATGGCCCCTGCACTGGAGAAGCAGTTTGTGGACCCTCATGCCTGTGAGTCCTAATTACAAACAAGTTCATCAGTGACGCTGAGACACCACAAAAAGCCCTGCCAGGACTTCTTCTGCTCCAATGCCCACAAAGGCTAATATTAACCATAAAATAGTACCTCAGATCCATACAGGCTATTTTTGGAACTGTATCACACTCCATTTGGAGGAAAGAGATATCATAGGAAAAAGACTTTGTTTTCAATAAGCCACAAATTATAATAGAAATAATGGACTTTGTTCTCCACATTTTAGAATGGAAGTTTTTGAAGCAGATTGTCTGGTCCAGGTGTGTGAATTCACCTGTCATCCTGTGTATCCTCTTCACCCTGCCATCACAGATGGAAAAATACAATATGAAAAGATGATCCTATCTGCGTCATGCACTCTGTGATAACTGACCCAGCCTACAGTACAAAGCTTTAAGAGGAAATATTGAATTAATAATCCTGCCACCAAATCATTCGAGTTTCCTTTCTATACAGTGACTAATAGCAATATTTATATACACACATGAACTCTGTAGGATTTCATAATGGTTGCTTCAGGAAACGCACAAATAGCTAGCCTTTTGCTGCTGGATTACAGGGCTCTGCAATTCTTATCAATGCTCATCAAATTAGGGAAAATGACAGCCCATCTGACAAATCAATCCTGCCTGCCTGGAAGACTGTTGAAATAAGATTTGAGTGCTGTCTCTGGGGGAGAGCACTGCTGGAGACTGGCTTCAGCTGAGGGTGCTGTTTGCCAATAATGGTAAGAGAAACACCACTCCGCAGCAGAAACCCACATGCAATGTTGCTACCAGCTTGAACTGGTTTACCTCTGCTGTCCTTGTCCCTTGTCAGTCCCTGCTACTGTAGCCTTGACACCCATGAAAGGAGCTATAGCCCCCACCAAAGCACCAGAAAACTAACCCAAGAATAAGAAAACTGTTTTATTTTTATCAGCTCACTTACCCAACACATCCTGTGATTGCACAAGCACTTGGGCTGTTAAAAACATGGTTTAGGATGAGAGGAGCGAGGTGGAGCTGCCAGCTCTTAAACAGCAGCCTGCAATTAGAATCACTTAAGCCAACTGTGAAACTACAGCATATTTTGATTTTCCTCCAAAGCTTGTGGAGGGGAGCAGGCCAAGGGTAGCCTTAAAGCACAAAAGAAGCCATGTTTTTGGTAAGGATCAGATTGGTCTAGCTATACGCAGAGTTAAAAGGTCCATGGTCATGAGGTGGAGAAACTAGTGGTAAACAGAAAAGGACCATAGACTGCAGAGCTGAAAGTCACACTGCAGGATCAGCCTTTATTCATAGAGATCCTACATGATGCCAGGCAAGTATTTTAAATCAGATACTTGCAAGGTATTTGTTAATTTATCCGTAATTTCCCAAGTGCCTGACACAAGCTCCTGCACTGGTCACATGGCTGAAATCAAGGCAAATGTTTCCAAAGGTCCATGTGCAACAAGGAATGCCTGAAACCCGGGTGAAGGGTGCAGGAAGGCCAGGGGAGGCAGTGGTCTCTACAGCTGATGATGAGAAAAGGTTTACATAAGCTAAGGAATATGGCTTGGTCTCCCTGCAGAGCAGCTCTGCATAAATGACCTTCCATTAGACACCCTCTCCTGAAACTGGTCTGAAATGGAAGTTTTATTTTCTTTTCCTGTGCAGAGTCAGATACTCAGAGGTGACCCCGATGCCTGCTCAAGACCCCAGTGCCCCAAATCCCTGGCAGTTATGGGCCATGGTGCTTGGAGGGCCCATTTTTCCTTCACATCAGGCACTGCCACCACTAAGGAAGGATAAGTACCAGCCACTGCCCCACAGGTTTCCTATTGCTTAGGGGTATAATGGATTAAGCAGTGGATGAATTAAATGGTTCCTAACTATAATTAGCTCCCTCTGTGCTTATAACACTACAGCCTCATACAAATGGTTTCTAATGACACATGCAGTGTCTAGGAACAGGCTAATAGCTATATAAACAGTTGCTGATCCCAGAGCTAGTATAAGACAGTGTATTTTACAATTATTGAGAAACTTTGGACATTTTTTAAAACTGCTCTAGGCACTGACCTAGATAAAAGCTTGGTCAGATGAGACCAGAGATGATGCCTTTCCCCTAATGGCAACAGATAGATAATGTTCTAGTTGTCAGATATTACTGCTGCCCCAGTCTTGATTATCCCTGTTACCACTGTTTCTCTGCAGTATGATTAGCAAAACAGATAACCTTCTCCCAGCTCATGCCTACAGTACAGGCACTCACAGGGAGTCAAGACACCTTCCAAAAATATACTGTTATCTGTGTGGTTCTCAGTTATGTATGTTAACAATGCTAACATAAGCAATGTTCAGAAATGAATGGTTACTCATTTAATACTGGTTCATAAGACTCACCAGTGAATAGGACCCATAAAATGTACCATGGCCAAAAGGCTGCTGGCCACACTGGGCAGCTGCACTTAGGGATTGAAGGCTTCAGTTTCAAAATTCAACATATTATGACTTTCTTTTTTTTTCTTTTTGAATAATAATCTCCTTTGATCTTGTTCATTGAGCTGAGGATGATGATGACATTTTTATTCAAGAACAGTCCTTTGGTTCAAAAAGCATGGAAAATCACAGCTCTTGTGAATCAAGAAGCCCAAATGCAAAGACACAAAAGAAGACAAGTTTGCAGCTTCAGCTACCCCAGTAACAAACAGCCAACACTAGCTGTAGATGTTTATTCACCAAAAGTGGCAGAAAGTATGCCACAATTCCTGAAAAGCACATCATGCCAAAGGAAACCTTCATTTCTTGCATGAGATGAAAACTGTACTTCATTAGAAGTTTGGTTTTAATGAAGGCAGTATATCAAAACATCTTTCACCTGACCTTGAAATGGCAACATGCCTGATTCACTTTGGTGATCAGGTTCCACTTCACAGGAAATGGAGAACAAATTTAATTTTCTCTTTTATAAACACACGCACACACACGTACACACTAATTTAAATGTGATCTCCTGCGATTTGAATACTACAGGTCTAGCTCAGCGCGCAGAACTGCTGCCAGCAAGGTGCAATCTGCTCACTGAAGGCAAGACAGCATGAATGACAGAGGGCAAAAGAGATCTCATCCAGCCACCCAGGTCTAAGAGCTGATACCTGAGCCACTAACTGAGTTTTTCTACTGGTCTCCTAATTTATGGTCACATGGAGTCTTAGTCTGCAGGGAGTGAATATATATGGCTGCATAGCAATATAAAAAGCCTGCTTCACTGTAAAGAAGACAGAAATACATTTCATTTGTAGTGCTCTTTGCTCAAAGCAATATCAAAGGAGAAGCAGTTCTGCTTCTGTTTTCAGGTAAGCATTATTTCTCCATTTTTGGTTTGGAGGGTTCAAGATTTCAGTGGAGAACTGATCATCAGTGCAAGAAACCTAAACAGGATGAATCAAATACTCCAGAATTTTTTTCTAACTTTACTTGAAATATACCAGTGAGAGGCATAAAAGTGGATGACAGTGGAATCACCAAACAGCAGAAAAGAGTGAAAATTCATGAATGTCGCTAGATTTTGTGAATGTGAATCTGGATTTGTTTCAGACAAGCTTCATGGCCTTTATGTAATGCATCTTTAACTGTAAAGCCGCTATAGCAGAGCTAACAGTTGTGTTTTAACCGAATTACAGGCAGACAGTTGAAATTTCTCTCTGACCTGCTTGCAAGTAACAAAGTGATACCCATCTTTCCGACTAGTTATGATCAAATAATTCTTGTTGTGTCCTAGCTTACATGACTGGCTTTGTCAAGGAAAATCTGTCATTTCTACCAGACATTGGGATAATGAAGAAATATCCATATAGGTAACATGCTAAATGCTCTTAACAGAATCACATAAAAAATGAATTATATACACAGCGTTTCCAGAACTGCAATAAGGTAGAATTATGTCTTTTTGTTGTTTTGTTTCCTTTTATTTTCTTTTGGTTTTTCTAATGTGATGACTTCATCTGGATGTTCAATATAACACTGAGTTTAAAGACTGTGTTTCTGACACCAAAAAAAAAAAGGAATTTGGTGTTGATAGTACCCTGTCTAGCACTTTATGAAGTCACTGAAAAATATTTCCTCACATGGAATTGGTTAGGATATGGAGGAGTCACCTCACATGTTGAAGACATACAGTGACATGTCTCATGCCTCACTTGAGACATCCAGGTCTGAACCAGTCACTTCAGGCTGCTTTTGTCATCGGTGGTAAGAAATAGGTATGCCTCCAAAAGAGTAAATAATATTTCATAGAAACCTCACATATGGGAAGATATATTGCATCCTGGAGGAATCTACCTCTCTCCCTTTGATGAAAGGGGGCTTTAAAGAGGGGCTTAGGATGACTGGCTTCACTTTAAGCATCTAACTTTCTGATACCTGAAGTTATATAAGATGATTTTCATCCCTGGTTATCACTATTTCAGGTTAAAGCACTACCAAGAAAGGTTATGTCTTGAACTCACTGTGAATAGATTCAAATTGGCTATGGTAGATGAGAAACTATTTCAGAGACAAGTCTATCTAGCTCCAATTCACACAGAATGGGAAGCAAAATCAGAGCTTTCACTCAATTATCTGTGCTTTCCATCTTCACTCTGCACTTTGAGTAGCAGTCTTTAAAAGCTTAGCTTGACCTTTTTTATCTTGGGGCATTTTTTTTCTTGTTTTTAATAGCTTTATACTCTGATGACTTCAAGACAGCAACATCATATTCATGGAATGAGCCATGATTGTCAGGTTATTGGAATATCAGGTCATGAGATCTGTATTTGAACCTGCCATATTTTGGTTTTCATGAATCAAGAACAGCATCTCTGGTTTCGTGAGCACAAAAACTGATTAGCTCAGATTAATGTAGATAAGATACAGGTACAGTTCTACTACTGTCTAAAAAGCTAAGACTAATTCATAGTTTTGCAAAATCTTAGCCTAAACCCTCTCTAGGTTTATAAATAAGTGCTTTCTACTCCTGCAGATTTCCAGATAAGCAGTAATCTTCTTCAAGGTAGGAGTTTAAATAAATCAAGAGAAAAATTAATAATTATCAAAATAAAAAATAAAGGAGAGAGGAGGGTGAAGTTAAACTTTTCAGTGGGGTTACCCAGTTCAGACCTGGGTATGTTGGCAAATCCCCATTTCTTTCCTCTGTTATGCCTTGTCAAACATGATATTTGCTCCAGCAGCAAATGATGTAACTGAATGCATTTGTCCCGACAAATCAATTGAAACTAAACACCTGATTTTTTTTTCTGTAAAGCTTTAAGAAGATCTCTGCAAACATGGCATCTGAACACGCCAGCAATTTTACTACTCAACCAAGCCACACAGACCCATTTACTACCTGCAATAATGAAGATTTCACACAGGACTATCTCACTGTTTTTTACAGCCTAATCTTTGTGCTGTGCTTCCCAGGGAACATCGTGACAATTTTTGTTTACTTTGCCAAGATGAGGCCCTGGAAAAGCAGCACCATCATTATGTTCAACCTGTCTGTCACTGACCTATTATATTTAGCCACGCTTCCTTTCTTTATACACTACTCTGTTAATGGAAATAACTGGATTTTTGGAGACTTCATGTGCAAGTTTGTTCATTTTGGTTTCAACTTCAACATGTACAGTGGTATTATCTTCCTTAGCTGCTTCAGCGTCTTACGCTTCTTCGTAGTTGTCTACCCAATTAAATTCTTTTTTGTTAGAAAACGGACATGGGCAGTGGTGACTTCTGTAGTTGTTTGGATTATTTCCCTGGCCATCATCAGCCCCTTGGGCGTCTTAATTGCCACAAGGCATACGCAGAACAAGACAATCTGTCCTGACTTGTCTGGTGCTATGGATCTTGAAACTAGTCGGTGGTATAACTGGCTGCTGACGATGTTTGCCTTCCTATTGCCCTTGCTTACTGTGACTCTGTGCTATGCGCTCATTATTTACACCTTAGCCACTGGGCCCCACACACAAGCTTGCTACAAACAGAAGGCTCGCAGACTTGCCATTGTCATCTTGGTGCTCTTCTATGCATGCTTCCTCCCCTTCCACATCTTTCGAGGAATTCGCCTGGAGATTCGAGCACGACCGGTTAGCTGCCATTTGAATAGCTTGATCCTTACTATGTACAATATTGTTAAACCTTTAGCAGCATTAAATACCATTGCAAACTTACTGCTCTATGTAGTGACAGCAGACAACTTCCAGCAAGCAATCCTCTCCCTCCTCAAGTTATTGAGAAACGGGTGCTTGAGCTAGAAGAGATTGATGCCATAAAAGTTACGGAGGAAGTGTCCAAACCTGTCCTCAACTAATCAGGTACAACCTCCCTGCCATCAGGGTACTCAGATTAACCCTGCCAGTGCCAAAGGGGAATTAATCCTTTCTGCATTTTGAGTTACAAACTGATCATTAAAGAGAAAACTTATAAAACAAAAAGCTTTAAATAAAATACTAAAAAAATAAATGTGAAACTTCTCAGAATTTTTTCTGCATTTGCTTCCTGAATCCTTGATGTCTCTTTTGGAAAATGCACAATAGTTCTAGAAATAATATTTGCTTATTTGTGACTGATACAGATTCAGGGTGGGAGTAATTTAATTTAATTTTAGAAACTTAGAAGATAAGTGTCAAGTCTAAGCTGGGTGCCTGCCTTTGACTCGTTTACTAAGCAATGAAGCTGGATAATCTAGGAGTCTATGATTCTGTGATGAGACCCTCCAGAGGGTTCATCACACTTACCTTAGACCTGCGGGAGGTTCAATTCCCCTCCCTGGAGAAGAGAAGGCTGCGTGGAGACCTCACAGCAGCCTTCCAGTATCTGAAGGGGGCC
>JBAFWW010011341.1:37062-67884 GCA_036873685.1 Agapornis canus | reverse complement strand
GGCACTGGAATGGGTTGCCCAAGGAAGTTGTGAGTGCTCCATTCCTGGCAGTGTTTAAGGCCAGGTTGGATGAAGCCTTGTGTGACACGGTTTAGTGTGGGGTGTCCCGGCTTGTGGCAAGGGGGTTGGAACTAGATGATTTTGAGGTCCTGTTCAACTCTAACTATTCTATGATTCTATGATCCTATGCCTTCCAGAAGGGCACACCTCTTGCTCATTTTATCCCATATCTGTTAGACCAACCTCACTGCTTTGAACCCTGAAGTATCCATGTAAAAAATGCCCATAAGTGGACAACTAAATCAAATACTAGAGCTCCATCAACTATAATGGGAGCTTAGACACCTTATGACATGTAGATAATTGAATTTAGATACCTTAGCACAGATGTTTTCAATTGAGAGCTAAGAGTCACCCTTGTTTTCTCTTAGCCACTGAACTGAGCTCTCATTCTTTCATATCAGTTCAGATGGGTGAGTTTTGAGGCTTTCACATGATAACTTAGATTTAAACAGAAGCTGATGACTTACAAAAAGCTCTGTGAGCAGTAATAATCTGCTAAAGTCAGCAAGTTTAGGCGCTGTTTCTTTTTACAAGTATCAAAGGATTTTTTAAAGAGCAAAGAAAACCAAGAACAAAGTATATGGAAAAGCATAGAATCTGCAAACGTAAAAACACAAAACAAAACCAACAACAACAACAACAAAAACCAAACAAAACCAAAAACCAAATCAAAACAGTTGGAAGGAGAATATCACTTTAACATTCTGAACCCACCAACAGAAATATAATATCATGGAAACAATTCTAGGTTCTTACTTACCTCCCCCCCCTCCACCCCCCAAAGTTGCTGGTCACATGAAATAGTGCTAACATACTTTCTGATAAGAGAGAAAGAAATTAAAAGCCATCTTCCTGAGAGGTTTTTCTAACTGAATGCTGTCTGTGAAATAAGGCAAGAATATAAAAGAAATGCATGTATTGAAATAATGCAAAAAAGTATCAGGGAGGAGAGAGTAGAAGGGATGTGTTTGTTACAAATATTCCTGAATGGTATTTAGGAGATTGTACTTTCTTTTTTTTTTTTTTTCTTTTCTTTAAATCTGCAGCACTGCATGCTGAAAGTGACCTACATCACTCTCCACACAGTACATCAAATAATCCATTATTCAACAAATCAGTGAAGCACCTCTACTAAATGAAAGGAACTTATAGCTTTAATCCCACTTCGATTAACTTCATTCTTCTCAGAAAGCAGACCTTAATTTATATCAATTTGCAATAATCTTTACAAGAAAATGCTACTTCACTTACACATGCTGTTTGACAGCAAAATGAATTTTTCAGGCATGTGGATACCCTATGATGATTCCAATACAAATTGCCCCTAGTAACAGTGAAGAAGCTGAACACTTTCTGTCTGCTTAAATGATTTCTTTGGTTAGACAGATGATGAGGTTTAATGATGTATGTTGTGAATTCTCTCCACTAACAAATACAAGTAACGCTTTGATCAGTGGAAAGACCTCAAGGGCATTTGGTACAACCATTTAAAATTTCCTGTACATTTCTGCAGACAGGCATTTTGTTACTGTATTCAGATATACAATTATACATTTCTGTAAAGGTCCAACTGAGTTAAGTATTTCTGAAGGACAGCAAACCAGGATGTTATTTTTACCAATAGGGAAACCAAGGAAAGGTGTCTTTCAGGATAATGTTTTAGAAGTGGGGGAATCTAAATGCAATCAGTTAATTACATAAATAGGCACTGTACTTAATTTAGGTGGCCCAATTTTGTTGAGTATCTACATTTCTCAAATTAATTGATTGTTTTTCAGTAGTCTTATACCTGTGTGGCATTTATCAGGGTCTACAGACCAGGTCATCAAAGTCAGTCAAATGTGTTTCCCTTATTTATTTGCTTGAGTATAGTGTGACTTACAAGCTGACACAAAAATAGAAGCTCCAGTATAATCTGAGCATGTACTTACTTTTGCAGAATTAAGCCTAAATCCATATTAAGATCTGCTCAGATGCCAATGAGATGCTCAAAAGTTCTGACCAGTGGAAAGACCTCAAGGGCATCTGGTACAGCCATTTAAAATTTCCTGTGCATCTCTGCATTAAATTATTCTCTAATCCTGTAATTGTCTCAAGACCCAGAGAAACCAACATTTTTGCCAAACAAATGCATACAACTAAGTCTTGATTTGCCAAAGATGTCTGGTGACCAAACCCCAGCAGATCAGCCAGCTCATTTCTTTTGCACCTCAGATGTTATAACACTCAAATAAGTGTATGTAAAACATACATGATGGAACAGGTTTGGCAGCAGGAACAGACCACCTGTGATCTTGTTTGTTGGTACACACACAACAGCCAAGGGTTCCATGGGAGGGACAGTTAAGAGAGAGGTAGGATATCCATTTGCAAGTTCCCGCACTAACATGAAGCAGAACCTGGATCTGGACTGTAAGTGCCTTAGCCTTCAAGCTGTAAGATACACATCTGCCTGTTCTCTATAGACTTCTTTATTTGAATGACTATTGAAAAAAAGAAAAAACTACCAAGTGGAACATCTGCAGCAGAAAAGACTGGGATAGCCTTACTTCAAAACAATCCATGTCTGAAGACTGAGGAATTCTTTCCAGCCTGAGATATATAGGCTTGAAATGTTGCCTCACCTCAGGCATAACAGTATTACATAATGTGTTTGACCATCAGTAGGAGAGCAAGGTAACCACAGGGCTTCAGTATGTTATGCAGGTGAGGGAATGGTTGATTATTTTCCAGTTGTCAGGACTAACTACTGGACTATGTTAAAAAATCAAATATTGAGGATACCAACAATATGTATGAGCAGAACTTGACACTTCACTACCACCTGTACTTAGGGAGATTTAGAGTTGAATTAAACTCCAGAACAAAGTTAGGTATCTGAATCCAGACTCCTACTGACACACAGGTATCCTGTGCCTTCTGAAGTGTCCTTAGGTTGCCTGGCCTCCAGCTGGTGATTCAAAAAAACTACAGGACTCCTGCAAGTCTCCTGTCAAAACTGACAGCCTCAGGTTGATGCTGTTGATATTGTAGAGCATCTCAGGTACACTAGGTACCTATCATGACGTAAGTGAGCAGAGCCCTTTGTCCCTGCAATCCAAAGAGACTAGAGAGTTATTCACCTGATCGAATGAAGTGACTTATTTTACTCTGAATGGCTGTTGACTACAGACTAGACAATAAGATATTAAACTTTAAACAGATTCACCATAATACTGAACATTGCAATATTTAGGCTCTGTGGCAGGTTTATCCACAAAATAATCTACCTCACCACAAAATGGTTGCCAAACAATCAAACAAATAAACATGTTTCACAAAGCTGACAAATCTCACTTCTTGTTTTCAATCTGTGGTTGACATACACTCTTAGAGCCAGTGGTGAAACTAATACTAAGGAAATGTTTTCTTAATGGTATTTCTCACAGACTGTTGAACAAAAGATACTCTCAGAAAAGTCAGTTTAGGATTTGGGATTTCTAATTGAAGAGAAACATGCCAGTCCTGAAATTCCTTCTTTATATCATCTTTGATTATTTTGTACTGTGTTACACTGTGAGCGCATGTATAATTAATGTGGCAGCAACAAATCCAAACATATGGATTTCTATGTTTTGTGTTAATCTTTGTTAAAAGGATAACAATCTGTACAAACACGAACCAACCCTGCTGCCCTTCACTCTTTCCTCCCTCTGGAGTTACCAATGTACTAAGAGTAAAGGCAGACAGTTTACAAAGCTTTTTGATGTTTAAATACGTAGACATCTAAGCAAATGTTACTATTTTGCAGTGATATGTAGTCAATTAATTAAGAAGTGGGTATCTGACATAAGTCTGGATAAAATGTTGCTAAAGTAAAAGTGGATATTGAGTTTTGGAAGAAAAAAATCCCTCTATTTCATACATAACTCAAGAAGAGACAGCCAATTGGATCTTTATCAATTCAAGAAATAACAATTCATTGCACTTCTCATTTGTTGTTTAGACATTGATTAGTTCAACTTTAAGGTTAAGTTCGTAAGAAAGACATTTAGCTATGATGATACCAATACTAAAGTGATGACATTTTATCAAGGCAATTAACAGAGGTAGAATCTGGCTTAGATGACTGAAGCCCTTTCAAAAGAAGGAAAAAAGTACCAAAATCCAGTAGCAAACAAACACAAAGACAAGCAGGTAACAGGTTTTGGCAGCACAGTTTTCATGTGATGCCCACTCTTGGGCTCATCTGTGTTGGTAGTTAAAGTAGTGATGCACCCAAGCAAATTATAGCTTTCCTGAGGACAAAAGGAGGGGGTGGGGGGAGCACCATGCATTTAAAATTAGAAACTCTTCTCAAAGCTGATGATTACAGTTAAATATAAATGAGGGAATCCAGCCCATGACTGTCAAACAGAAGCAGCTCCATAGCCCTAAGGGCCTTTCTTAAAACCATCTGAGTTCTAGCCTGTTATAAGAAAGGTGATCAGTCACGCATCCCACAGTCATACATGGGGAAAAAAATACTCAGTAAGAGTCTTAAGATATTTGACCCAAAAGATTTGATCTAATATTCTTTATATAGTATAAAATTATCTTACTTGACTTCATCAGAAGTCCCTGAGGAGCTATTGCATAGTCACTGCTACTGTGTTTTGATAACTGCCCATTTTTTCCTCAAGTGAACCTTGCTGAAGATGCCTACTCATTTCAGCTTTCAGAAAGGTCACTCCTGATTTTAAAAGCATGGATAAAATACAAAAAACACTGATATTCTTTGGTTATTTTTATGATTTACTCATTTCCCTGTTCACTTGTTCCTTTTCTTCCCTTCATTCTCCCTCTTTTCCCTTTTGGCTCATGCTCATTTTGTGCATGGATGCCTAAGGAGAAAAAAAAAAGAAAAAAAGCTTCGTAGATGCTTTTTCTCTTTTAACAAGTTAATAAAGAAATAATAGTCCAGGATGAAGCTCTATTGGAAACACAGAGGCTTTTTCTTTATCTAGCAGATGCAAGCAGCCTGTCTTCTAATCAGCAGCAAGATATCTAGCTAGAAATTCTTCCAACGATACCTCTTTTATTCAACAGATAGTCATTCAATCAATATGAAACGCGTTTCACCCAAGAAGGGAGCTAAAATTTATCAATCTTAAGTGATCTGAAAAAAACTAAGCAAACAATAGAACAACAGTCAGGAACTCTACAGGCCTGTTTCTCTGCCTATTTGCATTTTTTTTTCCTCTGGTAATACATTATACCAGTATAAATGAGGGCACAAGCAGTGCCTGAGATTCACATTTATTCTTCTAAAAATCTACAGGAAATCACTCAAGCTATTGCAAGAAAAACATCTGCACTGCCATGGATTTATTTCTTATTACACTCTTAATTAGCTCATATGTGCATAAAATTTGAAAATGAAAAATGTCGTTCCTAATACAAGCAGACAGGGTTTTCAGTGTCTCAAATCCCATTTATTTTTCTTTCAGATAGGATACAGCATATAAAAAAACCTGGGGGCTGCCTGAAAGACTACAATATATATATTAGAACTAAAGGTTCCTACAAGTAATATCTAATGTCAGAAAGTAATTTCTTTTGTGCAATTATTTACTCAACAAAAATTATTCCTTAAAGTGAGAAACTGAAAAATAGCTTAAAAATACAGTGGATACTTTCACTGCTTCTGCAAACTCTGCACCAACATAATGGTGTATTTTGGGTTATATTTATTTTTTTCTGTTTTTTATTGTTTTGTTTTTATTTTTCCTTTGAAGATTGGACCCCTAAAGAAGCAGGGAAAGCGATACATGACCAGGTTTTGAAAAACAAGAAACTGAAAGGCATTTTATTTTCCCTCAGGCCTTTTGCAGTTACTATAATCTTAGGTGGTCTCTACTTACTCATTTTTTTTTTTAAGCTATCTCTGACCCTTTAAAATTGCAAAAAGGTTTCCGTTTGTTTTCAGATTTTAATGACTTCAAAAATTCAGCTTCAGTTTAAACTGTCAAAGCTCATTCTCAGCCCAAAAGTAATTTAAACAAAACCCAGAAATATCTTCCTGACTCTCACTAATTTGACATGACGAGACGCCGTGATTGAGGGGGGTGGAAACATGATTAGCGGAGTCTTATAGTGAAGCAAACACAGCACATTGTGTGCAGACTGCTCTATACCATAGGTACATCTCCATCAATCCCTCAGTAACAGCCTGACTGATAAGAGAACTCTCCTGATTTAAAAACTCATACACATTGTACCTACTCTGTTTTCTTTCCAGAAAAAAAGTAAAAAAAATACTGAAATCAACAAGAGCCTGCAGCTTGATACTTTGCTTGGCTGACAGGAGAAGAACTGATTTCACCCATCAGTAGAGATGGGAATGCAGGAAATGGAAAACACAACACAAAAATAAAACGCAGTGACTGAAATTTTACATCTGGACATGCTCAGTGATGGTCTGCTAAGATTTTTGCAGAGCATAATATAGAACCATCTTCTTTGTGACCTCGCTGCGTATTTTCTCTGCCCAGTTTGGCAAGCACATCTGCTCCTGGAACAGTTTGCATGAGGCGAAGTTTAACCGAGTCACTGAAACACATAGCCATAGTCTGTGAAAACCAAATAGACCAATCCTGCTTTTGCATCAGACACAGGGAAAAATGCAGCTGTTATTAATTAATAATAATTGGCCTAGTAATGTCCAAGTATTTCCAATCTTTGTTGATTTACATATTTCATAACTTAATCTCTTCCTCTTTCCTTTTCTAAATGAATCCCTTTCCCCCTGCAACAATATTTTTATTACAGCATGCACTAATATGCTTCTCAGCCTATTAACCTGCTCTTCCAAAGGGAATTAATCTTATTAACCAAGTTACCCAGCAAAACAAGAATATTAGTAAAAAAGTTAGAATTTTACCCCAGATTCAACCAGTCGTATCAGTAAAATAATAATTTCACTCCCAATTAAGGATGATTAAATTCTGAAATAAGTAAAACAATTTACGTTTCTCTCTTACTTGAAAATAGAAGCAAAAAATAACAATATAAACCAATTGCATTAGAATAAATGTTCAGCTAACATTTTATTTAAATCTAAATGCTGACATGAAGGTTCCTGCCCAAGTGGCCACGCTGTATATCTTACATCAAAGTGAATGTTTTTGACCCTTAACTAAAGTCTCAACCCTGTAAACTAGTTTTAAGAGTATGTATGTATGTTTGTGTGCATACACACACAGAGATCACACTGCCCATTAGATACATGATCAGGGTTTTCTCAGCACTGTCAGTGTTTAGCACTATCTCAAGATGACAAACAGGTAGCTACATACAGCTCACAAGCAATTCACATCTGGTTCCCATGCTTGGACTGCAGTCTGTTGACATGAAGATTTTGGGATAATCCAAATTCTCTGTCAGAGAAAGTGAAGCAGCCGGGTTGTAGGAGTATGCCTGGTACTGAGCCGGACACCTAGCCCAGCCCTACAGCCAAGGACATATTAGGCACATTTTGACAGCCCTCTTAAAACTGCTTTCAGAGAAACCCCTCAAAGCAGCCCCGCTCAGGAGACAGCACATAGCTCTGGATCTTGTCCAAATGGAGCTGTTGAAATGTGGCTCACGAAGGCATGAAGCCTGGCCAGCCTAACCCACCCTGGGGAGCTTCCCTGGCCAGCTCTGCCTATCTGTGCTGACTTGTATTGGTGGCCTGAGCTCAGGCAACCTACAAATGTGCTTTGCTCTAGCAACAGAAGACACCAATAGCCTTCTAGGAAAGAATTTAAGACACACTTTCTGTTAACATACCAATACCTCAAAAGCAGATATAATACACAAAAGTGGACACAACAGACATGGCCTAATAATCTCATACAAGTTTCAAGGAGAGGTACACTCAGCTTTAAGGCAGATGCAAAATAGAAATCAACCTTCCTTGTCTTCCTTGTAAGTGTCCATCTACCCAATGGTATACCATGTGTGTATGCAGGATGAGGGTATTCATTTTTCCCATGGAAGACCCTGTTAAAGGTCCATTACTGAGAACAGGGAATACCCACTATATCCAGAATAGACTGACAGTCCTTTTAAAGAGGAAAAAGGAAATTTGCTTTCATAACCAATGCTTCCAGAAAGCTTCAGCATTCTATTAGAGGTGGAACAATTTATTTAATAATAAAAATATTTTTACTGGTTGTACATGGAATTTGTACAAGAAAATGTAAGCAGGAAAGCAAAGCTCAGCAATACACTTAAGAAAAGGGGCAGGAAAAATCTTGTAATTGTGAAATGCAGCTAAATTAATACTGCAATAAAAGTTCTAATTTTTGCTGTTTCTAATTCTGTTCATAGTTGTTCAGCCTTATCAGAGCACTGAAGTGCTAAAAATATGTTTTTATGGTTTGTGTACTATATCCTTTCCAGGCATATCTCTAAAGTTCTCCTTCAAATGTGCTTATACACCTAAGAAGCCACCTATTTTTCATTTTGCTTTATTTAAGTACCCTGACAACTCATTGAAAATATTGCAATATGCACTACAGTTCTCATGGAGTACTGGCTGTAAACCCATTACGAATAGGAAATTGAGTCAAGAAAGCATGCAGGTATACACAGTGTTTTCTAAATACAGAGATCAGGCCAAAAGCCAGCACACTGTAAAATGGGAAAGCATCCAAAAGAGAGCTTTATGCTGTTCTCAGGCATAAATATTTATCATTGCAAGAGAATGTGACATTCCTCCACAAGCAAAGAGCTCAGAAAGCATTCCAGAAGAGACAGAGGGGAGAAAGAAAGAAGGAGAAAAAGAACATAGAAAACCGTTGCCTTTATGATGTCAAGCTGGGTTATAGCATAAAGCCCCATCTAAGAAGCTGAACTAATCACTGTTACTTTTGTTGTTCCAGAACAGCAGACATCTCCAGGACTTGCCAACCACTGAGAGCAGCACAACCAAAATGGCAAAATATCATTATGCCACGTGAAAGCTGATGCAAGTGCTATGAAAACAAGCAGGCTGTTAGCATGCACCACACTCATTAAGGCATTACACACCTTTTCTAGCTTTCATTTACTTTCCTCTCAGAGAAACACAATCAGCTTCTTTAGTTTCTTAATGAGTGTAATAGACAATCATGTGAAGTAGACAACTGCTTGGTAAAAATGCAGTGGAGACCTGCAGGCAGTCTATTAGATATAAACTTGTTTAATTCTTTAATTATGTGTCTTTGATCAAAAGCAGCTCACTTGGAAAGATTTTTTAAAAAGCAAAGTAATGAGCATTCACCTTTCGTGTACAGCATTGACTGTTAGGCCAACCCGATATAACTGTGGTATCACTGATTATATGTCAAGCACACCACTAAAAATTGAGATAATAAATGTTACTTACAGCTATTAAAGCTTTTCTTTTTTGGAGACACAGTCCTGTAAGAGCTGTTCTGCACTTTTAGCTTTTCTTTCCATCTCTGTCAAGAATTGCAGGGAATTTTTAAAAGAGATAATTGAGGTCATTTATCTTTCTTCTTTTTTTTCTTTTTTTTTTTTTTTTTTTTTTTTTCTTTAACCTTTTTTTTTTTTTTTTATCTTAAAATTTCTTTATTTTTCTTCTTTTTTTTCTTTTTTTTTTTTTTTAATTCTTTGTCCTCAACCTTTTTTTTTCATCACTAACCTCAAAATCTCTATTGAAGACCTCTTTCCTATTACTTTCAACATCTTATAGTGTTCCTTGGACTTCATCTTCTGACAACCCTTAATCTAGACACAATCTCTTCAAGTGTCTCCTACACAGTACCTGTTTATCACATATGACTACTTTCTTCTCATCCCCTTCCTATCTGGCCCATGGAATAATTTTCTCTGTTCAGGCTTGTTGCTGTTTTGTGAAAGGCACAAAACTGTTGCAAAGAAAGTCATTGTTATTTAGTTTTTAAAATCACACTAAATTATTGGCCTGCAAGTGGTGTGACAAGTGGTAGAAAAGTTTCAGAAACCCCCTGCTCCAATTTTTTGCCTACTGAGCATAAACTAGTTTGTATAATCTTTGATTACCCAAGGCTCCAGCCCATGTTATCAGGGACTAGCAATGAAATCAGCAGACACACACACAAAATCAGAAAATTCACCATCAAATGGCTTTGATCCCAGCCTGAAACATGTCATGGCAAGTAAGGTCTAGAATGGACTAGAAAACCCTTTCAGAAGCTGCCTACTTCAATCTAACTTCCTTGGGGGAAAAAATAATAAAAAATGAAAGCACCTAAGAGACTGAAGTTAGGAGGAAACTAAATTGTAAGAATGCACAGGAACAGTCTGAGCAGCTTTCCTGCAGCTTGCTGTACACCAGGAAAATTCGTAGCTACTGATGCATGGCCCCTTACAGAAACTGCTATGCCTCTCCTGCAACTGTATCTTACACAAAGAAGCCTGTGAGAGTATTAAGTACAGCACCTGAAGTTCCTTTTAATTAATTTTAATGTAATTTTTATTTTCCATGAATGAAAAAAAAAATCTCATAAAAACCTTCTGCTGTACTCAGATTCATCCCAAGATGTATCTTCATGCCTCCACAGTTCAGATCTGCATAAGATTTCAGTAAGAAAAAGAACCTACATGTTGGACAGAAAGTTCCTGAATTGACTTAATTCTCAATACAGCCAGAGTTCTGCAGATGATTGCTTCGTAAAAAAATAAAATAAGCATGTATCAGAGCTGTAGGAAGGATGACCAAAACCAAGATACCAAAACAGAACAACAAAAAAATAATACATGCAATTCTGAAAACCTGTTTTAAGTCCATGTGTTCATTTACTGAAATCCTACAGTCCAGAAACTACTACAGATCCTGGAAGTAATAGCCTATTTGCAGCTTCCTCTCTATGTCCATCATAATGACCTAATACTCCCATACCCTTGTTAGGGTAGACGTAAAGCAGCATCATGTTTTGTCACACACTGCCTCAAAGTTTCCTTTCTGGGTACAATTATAAGATCATTAAGATTTACTTGGATTTTAGAATCAAGGAAATTTTCCTTGACTTGCATGAAAGTTTGATCTTGTTCTTTCTTAAAGACAGATTTTTGGACAGTTTTCAGCAACATTTTCAAGACATTAGTGGTTTCTGCCTGTGACGACTGTTCATCATGCAATTTACATTAATGCCAAGTTTCAGAAAAACAGTTTTTTATAAAAGAATAGAATGTTTCAAATATTCTTCTAATTCAAATTCCACTTGCTTCTCAGAATCATAAATTACATCATTAAATAGCAGCCTGAGTGCAAATAAATATTATGTTAAAGAAGATTGACAAGGGTATGAATTGCAATTACTACATGTACTAAGCAACTGTGTTCCAATGCAAATGAAAAAAAAAATCTTATCACTGCAAATTGATACTATTAAAAAAGTAAAAGACTTCAGTTTCATGTAGTTTCTAATTGCCTGTAACTAGGCTCTCTACGAAATGGATCCTGGTTTACCTATTTCAAAGTCATAAAATCACTACACTTCTCCTGCCCCATATCTGTTTAGTCTCGTATTTCTTCTGCTATGCTCAGTTTCATCAGTTGTTAGCTAGACGTCACAAAGTGAAGCAAATTCACTAAATGAGTAAGCATATTCCATTCCAGGTTGTCCTATACTGAAATACCTGTGGTGTTTCAATTAAGAACACACATGCAAATTTACCGAAGGCAGTAAGAAGAGCAAGGAGCTAATATCAATTTAAAGCCTGGATACAGTACTGAAGGGAAGGTATACCCTGTACTTTTTAACTTTTCTTCATTTTCTTAATAAGAGGCAAAATACAGAATTTGTCTCTTGAGAATCCAGACTAAAATTCCAAGGATGATAATTAAGAGAAAATGGTTCTACCAGTAGTCTAAGCACTTCTGCTTATACAGTCCTCAAAATTAATACGCAATTGTAATTGTATTTTAAGTTTAGAGTAAAATATTACACTGGAAATATTTTCTACTCTGAAAAGTGGCTAAGATAGTAATGTGAGATTGCAGAGTTACTGCTTGGATTGATGGTAAACAACAGTGTTTCTGTATTTTCTTTGAGTCACTAATGTAACCCAGAAATTTAATTTACTGGTGTCTTAGCAGTTTTACAGAAGCAGTGCTACCCCCATGATTTTTCTCACTTCGTGATTTACTCATCTGTTGATTTCTGCACATCTTCCCGCTCTTTTCACAATGTTGTTTTTGCTTCATCCTATGCATCAGAGTTAAAAAAGGAAACTTAAGAGCTTGATGTAATTCAGCTAGTCATTTCCTTCTACTAAGTTAACTTGTATCTGTAGGAAAAACTTCTATCGCTATACATGTGTTCATGAAATACAGGGGTTTATAGCTTGAAGGTGTTACATACCTGCACTGACATACTGGCAGATTTGTTTCCATTGTGGAAAAATCAGGTCAGACTTAGTCTCCACTGCATGTGCCAGGAAATTTCACTTGCACATTCATTTATTTCTCTGAACTAAATCTTTGCTGAAGCCTCACAGATTTTACCCATTTCATCAATGACCCTAAATGAGAAGAATCGTCAACCAAGGTACCATTGTTATGCATAGAGAGAAACCATTTTTCCATAAAAAGTAAATTAGCACAACTCAAGAACTTCTCATATTTGAAGGTTATGTCTCTCCACTGATGACAAAGGCTGTTTAGAGAGTCTAAGATCCTAACACTGGGGACTTTGAAAAACTCCTGACGATAGTGGGATCAACCTTGGCCCTAAGCACTGCTGACATGCTGAAAGGGCTGAATGCAGCCGAGGCATGGACGTTCACCTCAAGAACTTCAGATTGTCCAATCAATCTGGAAGAATCCATAGCACAGTATAAATATCTTAAGTTTTCCAGTTCTGAAAGGCTGCCTGTTCAACCTATTCTTTTAAGTAGGCTTTAGAAGAAAGGAGGCTGGAGGGAAGAGGAGGAAAATGCATCTAATTTACAGGATTTCAGCACCACTTTTTCAGCACCATTTTTTAAGCCTTCCCCTCATCCACTTTTTTTCCCACTGACCTTTTACTTAGCCAGTTGAGTGGGGACAGGAACACAGATTACTAGAGCAAGATAAGCCTTCACTTAATACTGGGATGAGAAGGGCATGGGAAAACACTGCTTAACTAAACCAGAATAGCAGAGAGAGAAAAGAGGTTAAACTTTCCGTCTTTGAGTGAAAATCATGACCTAGTGATCCAAATGAAAGATTAAGAATATGGGGTTTGTTCCCTTTCTTACTCCAAATAAGCTGACCGAATTTATTTCTTTCTTATCTTTCCTATGCCACTGTTTCCATGTCAACATAATAAAGACAATAACACTTCCTCATAAGGTTACTGCAAATTTTAATTCATTAATGTGTGCAAAATACTGAGCAATTCTTAGAATGGTACTGTAGAAATGTTAAATATTATTAAACTGCCAGTTATTTTCCTATAAAATTAGACCCCTTTGTCTAAGTAAAAATAATTGATATGACAACAGGATTGAAAACTTTTAAGTATAACATAAAAGCCTGTTTATAATGATGAGGTTATCAATTGACACCACATACTGCAGAAACTGTGGTTCAAAGACGATATTATGACAACAAAGAATTATTTTGGCTACCTTAGTTGCTTAGTTCACATTCATATGTATTCCAGTATTACTATTTAAAAAATAAAGTAGAAGATAAAAAGAAACAAAGGCACATCTGACAAATCTTTACCAGCTTGACGGTTAAAAATATACAGCTCCACTGCTGGAGTTTTTGATGGATATTACAGGAGCTAAACTTCGGAGTTCTTTAGCAGACATTCAAAACTATTAAAGAACAATTTTCAAGGAACTGCACCCAGAGAGATCAACTATCAGAATTACAGACGATTATTGAAGAGATATTTGATACCTGCAAAAGAAACCCAAGGCTTTACCCCATGGGAATTCTGGCAAGCAGCTTGCCTGTGTTATAATAAGGAATGACTGAGAAAAGCAGCATGCTGGGAATAAGCAGAAAGTTGACAAAGATGATGAAGGGCAGATTTTGACAAGGGCTTTTTCAGTCAGGTTGACTTCCTTGTAACAGAGAGGGTGTTTGAAGAAGGGAGGTTATGAGCTGAAGAGCAGTAACATTAATGAATAATCCAGACAGGCAAGAAAAGTACCATGTGTTCTTTTAACCACCTCACTTTAGACAGGAGCTATGGCAGAAACTCAATCTGCCTCTTACACTTCTAATCCTTAAATGTGATCACAAAAGTTTGGCAACACCACTTCTTCCCTAGCAGTGAATCGTACCACGTACTGAGAGACAAGCTAATGTGTGAATAGGTAGTTAAAATTCTCACCACATCTCTTACCTTCAAGGGAGCAAAGACCAGGTGTTGCCTTTACACAGATGTATTGCCACTGAGCATCAGTCACTGTTTGGCTCTGCAGCTCCCACAGCAACTGCTATTAAGTGCTAATAATATGATTAGGAGAAAAGAAAGAACTGCTTGAATGACTAAAAACTAAAAGCATTTTACACCAACATTGATAAAGGTGCGTATCTTTACACCTGATGTTCTAGGAAATGCAATTGAAAACACTGCTGATGACATGAAGAAAAAAGGATTGAAGTACACTGGATAATGCATGGTGGAATAAGTACTGCTATCTCATTTTTGCTGTGAGGTAGCAGTGTGCTAGACAGCAGAGTGATGAGTGTGCCTTAAAAAGTATAGATTGAGTGATAGATAAGAGAACTGAATGACTTGCAAACCAAGTGATCCTATCTAAAACCAAAAAGAATTCCTGTATAAGATGTTCAAGCTGGGGTATTTTATGATCGTACTAAAAGGAAGAAACAGTGACAGCACAAAGAAAATAATACCTGGTT
This sequence comes from Agapornis canus, assembly GCA_036873685.1. NCBI lineage: Eukaryota > Metazoa > Chordata > Aves > Psittaciformes > Psittacidae > Agapornis > Agapornis canus. The sequence goes on along the minus strand of JBAFWW010011341.1, from coordinate 52,964 downwards.
GCAAAACAAAATTCAAGACTGTAATTCAGCTGAGGTCTGCTGATCCCAAAAAGCTCAAAAGCACAACTCAAACAACTCCTGAATGACAATGAATGACTGAATTCCAGCCTCAGTATTTCAGCTAAAATCAGGATGCAACATAAAACAGCAGAACAAGACTCTTAAATCTGTTCTTACAGTCTGCAGGTGAAAAATGTCAAAAAGCCAAAATGGCAGCAGCTACCGTTTGTGAATTTTAAACAGATAATTAAAAGAAAGAAAGGCTCCTGTACACAGACAGGAGATTTAAAAGGTTAATGAAGGTATAATAAAGATGGAGATCTGACTATGAATGCAATAGTGACTTGAGAAACAAATGTTAATGATGGGTAGAAAAAAAAGCTGATTAAAATAATTTCTGTTGAACTCTCACCTTTTTCTGGTCATTTATTATACATATGTGCATGCTGAAATATAAATACATATACAATTGGTGTCTAAATAGAGATACACATCTAAAGATATCTTCACCACAAAAGATGACTTAGCTGGAAAGCCAATTGGAATGTAGATATTTTTCAGAGAGAGAGCAAACTGTGACCACATCCCATGACCCATTCTGAATTACTAAGGCCACTAAGAGAGCATATGTATTTTTATCAAAAACCTAACACATATTTTTTATTTCTTCTACTTCACCTTGACATGCATCCATAACAAGCTGAAGGTTTGTGTAGCTGCCAGTAACTCTTTTATCTTTTCCCAGTATTTTGAAGCTATCTAAATGCATGGATGGCAGAAACAACTGCCACATTATTGTGATATTTTCCTTTTCCAGCCAGGTAAGCTGGGTGGAAAGACTGGATGTAAATACATATTTTCCTCTCACTGACTTTGAATTTGCTCAGGGTGGATGGAGCAAAGTTACTTGTTTCTCCATAGTAAGATTTACAAAAGGTATGACACAGCATTTGGGTGAACATGGTAGCTATTAGGAACAGTATCTTTGAACACCATCTTCAGCAATACTTTGCATTCTTCAGAGCTTTTGAATAAAAAAATGCAACATATTTTGACAGTGCCAGGTTAACACAGTGTTTCTCATTTTCCATGAAAGTACTGTTGTGATAAAGTATACCCTGTCTTCTATTCATAGAATATCTCAAAAGATCAAGAAAAGTCTCTAAACTTTTATTTGAATCACTGAAAACTTACATATGAATTAATGTTACTTAAAACAATTTTAACTGTAATCTTTATTAATTACAAACATGCAAAATGAGGACAAAAATGCATATATGTTTGGTTGAACAAAACATGTTGATGATATCACTGTTCTCCCTCAAGCCATATCTCACTAAGTAAGCTTTGAAAGAATGAAAGTTCTGCTTCTGAATCTATGTACCATGGAGTCTTCATTCATACCCTAATTTAAGAAGCATTTATCCTGCATACTGTATACAGCTGCAATACTGTTTTTAACTAATGTAAATAATAGTTGCTTAAATCTATATTTTTTCAATAGAAAATGACCTGTCATATTCCTGGAAAAGGAAACAGAATTAAGGAGCTTTATAAAATGTATTTACTGATGGAACAGCCAAAGCACAGGGTTTACCTGAAAGATCCTCTAGCTCCAAATTCAAGTGACACTATCTCGGAGGACCTGAAAGTGCTAAAATGTATGCTTAATTTTATAAAGCTTTTCATCAACACAAAGAGATACAATTCAGTAAATTGTGAGACCTGGAATTAATGTATTGAGCATAGAAGCTGAAATGTGTGTGCTCACAGAAACATGAATTTAAATTCTTTATAAGACTTAAAAAGTCTCCATTCTAAGGAGAGTTTGTTGAGTTTACCAACTGTTTACTGAATTGGGAGTCCAAAAAAGGTTAGAAAGGATTCAGTGTGTTAACTTATGTCTCCCTGCCAAAGTGTCAGACTGACTATAACCACCACTAGCAATGGCTCCTCTTCCTAACCATTCCCCTTTACCAGGTATTTGGAAAGCAGTAGTGTAGCGAATGTATGAGTGGTCTTCATCCTCTGAATATTTTCTGTGTAGGAGGAATTTGGGATGATGGTAGGTTAGCATACATTGCAGGAGACATGCAGAGCGTCCTCAATAAATTTCAGCTTTGGCAAGCATATTCTCACTGATTTTATAATTGCTGACAGTTGTCAGTTGGCTGGGACTAAGCTACAAGATGACTGGAGTTAGGAGTAAGTGAAGTATAGAAACTGCATAAAAAGAAAAGGAAAAGAACAGAGTGCTCCGGCAGCAGGCATGAAAGGAATCAGTAAAAAAACAGGATCCCAATACTGGTGATCGAAATAACAGTGGAATAACCTGTACTATGTCACGTTACAGTGTCTGGATGTGTAAGAAAAGGGCTAGTCCCCACAGCAGCATCAAAGTCAATCCAGCAACACCCAGAATGCATAAGTGGTCTATACACAACACACAGAGTGAGCTTGTTATGACATGCAGACAGACATCCTAGCCTCAGATTTAGCTAATTCAGTGGACCACAAGAAAGTAATGAACACAAAAATTGCTGGAGATAGTAAAGAACAGTGTGAGAAGGTGACAAAAGGGACACAGAGCAGTGATGAGAAGGGGAGACCTGTCCTTGAAAGGGAGAACCAGGGATCTTCTGTAGAGGGAAGAGGCTTGCAAGGCCATATCTAGTAATGCCATAAAAGGTCAAGGTTACCTAGGTAATGGTATCAGAAATACCAAGTTTGAGTGTGGATGTAGGACAGGACCACCAAAGCCAGCAAATGGGAAAATAACTCTCTGGGTCTGGTCCCTGGACAGACCACAACCTGGCCAGATCCTGACCCATGGTGTGCATGCATTTTGTGTCACTGTGTGACCACCACTAAGCTCCTGTCTTCATCAGCTCGACAAGAGTGCTATGGGTGTTCATGGGATTGCCCCTTCAGGCACAGCTTTTTTTGCTGGTCCATTTGGCTGACTGTACCTCAAAGTGTGTCACATGTGTGTATACATGTACCTGTGTGTGTCTGTGTGTTTATACCTCTGGAAAACATGCTGTCCTTGCCACAGGCTAGACCAGAAAAAGAGAACAGCAGCAAACAGACTTGCAGGAGAAATCACGTGGGCTGGAGAGGGCACCGTATTGGTATTGCTGAAACAGAGCGTATCTCTGGAAGCACTCTACTCCCACTTAACAACTGTGGGGTTTACACCTGGAGATGAAGAGATTGTGTCGATAAAGCAAAACTAAAATTCAGGCTGGAAGTTTAAAGGAGTTGCAGAAGTTAAATCTATGTCCTCTATCTAGCTAGGAAAAGTTCATTCCTCTCTCACCTGCCATATTCATGCTTATGTATATATATATGTGTGTGTATAACTAGGTAGGTACCACACTTCAGTGTAAAGTTTGTTTTTGCTAGACAGATAAATGATGAATTTGTATTTCTCTGAAGGTTTATTTGTTGGAGAATTTTTTTGGGGGGAGGGTTGTAGTTTGTTTCCTTTTGCTTTGTGGGTGTGAGTTTTTTGATAAATTACTTACTAATGTAGGCAGGAAGGACATCAACAATCTGAATAGACCCACAGCCATGCCTCTTTCCTAGCTTTTGATACTATTTTCAAATATGTCACTCTAAGCAAGAGAAATTTAATGGTGATAATGTATTTCTAAAGAATCCAAACATTTTATCATGAGTATGAGCTTTCATCTCAAAGACGGTTTATCAATAGTACAACCTTGTCAGGAAAATATATCTATGGAGATTTACTGATATCAGCACACCAAACTAATTAGGCCATTATTACTTACTTCCTGCATCTGTGTTCATATTTCTGGTTTTAACTATGTCATTACACAGAAATAACACTGTAATGCCCTATAACACTAATCAGTTAGGAGCTATATTTGTACAATTTAGTATGTAGCTTTATACGAGAATCGAGTCAGTACATGACCTTAGACTATCACCCTTAGTGTCATCCAGCCTACTATAAAAGAATTCAGAGGACTCAGTCCACTGTAGCAACTTCTTTCAAAGTGTGTGTCTCAGCACACCATGGATAATCAGTATGCAAAGCTGTCACAGCTGGATGCCCAATTAGACATCTCTGAGGCTGGCCTCCTAACACTAATTTTCAATTCTGTTTCAAATACCTGTGGAATGCTTCCTTTGCTATCTATTTTTCAGCCTTTTAATGGAAATTTATACTATACAAACAAGCAAAGGAGATAAATAAATAGCACACTTGCTTACAAGTCTACTTGTCTACGTGCCTTGAGGCAAGTAAATTGATTGTTTTAATTTTCACGGAATTAATTTCAAATGTGCCTCATTTAAAATAGAAAAAAAAAAATGGAAACATTCCACTTTAAATTTAAAACTAAAATGTCTTTATAGTAATTATCATGGAATAAAATAGACACTGTGGACTCTAACATTAAATGTATATACTTGAAAACTAGGTCTTCCATTTTGTACATGCTTACAGAAGAGTCCATCTGAGCATGGAATAGTACTTGTGGGGGTGGTAGTAACCATACTTGTCAGCTATGATGCCACTACTGCATTGCTGCTCTAGTCAACATTAAATCCTAGTGCTGAATGTTTCATGGTGCATAAGCAATAAAGCAAGGAAGTCAAGGAAAAAAAGTTTGCTTGTTATCCCTACTGTTCAGAATCACAGTAAATCTTTAGTAACTTCAGCACAGATATGCTGAGTTATATCACCCATTTCTGGATGGCATTCACCATGTCTTTCTACTCAGGAATACATGAGCAGGTGTACATTTACTTCCTAAAGCTGCATGAACTATAAAGATACACATCCACACATATAAGAATCATAATATTTTTAGAGTACAATTGCTAAAGCTAAAGGAAGTGTAGAGACAGACAAGACAGTATTCAGACTATATAATTTGAAACCAAAACTCTGACTGACTGTGAAATTGGTTTGATCTGTAGACAAATGTCAGCTCTGTGCCCTATTAAAGTTGCAATTGTTTTAAAAGGACATATCAGTGAGTCCTGAAATGTTGAATAAATGTTAATTGGAAGTCAAAGAAAATATCATGAGTAAAATAAAATATACAAAGAAAACACACTTTCAATCTGCAACACAGTAACAGCTGGATCTAACAAAGAGAAACATTGCCAAATCATCGGGTTCCATCTTAACACAAGACACATACTGGAAGATAGTTAATTTTAATGAACATAATTCTGATTTTTTTTTTTAAGTAGCAACCATGAAGATCTATTCCTTTCCAAGATTTAATTGCATAATTACATTGATCATTGAGCTACTTATTAGCTATCCTACCTATGCTTAGCGGTGTGAAAATGCATGGGGTTTATGATTGCTATGCAATAGTGCATCTATGTAAAGCATTAAGGATTTGTATAATCTAATTAGAATGAGGAAATAACATTTTGTAATGTTCTACCTTTTTATTATTCATCCAAGACTAAGTATTATGAATGATTTTTTTTAAGTACTTCAATCATTTTTCTTTGGTACATTTGTACAGTTTGACAGCAGCAATTTAAAAATGAAGACAGAAGAGGGATTTGATTTTTATTTTTAATTATGGAAATGCAATCTTCTTCACATTTACTTTCAAAATGACTAGAGGCTATTTGCTTAAGTGAATGGTGAACAGAGAAGTGAATAATCACACTTATTGCAGGTACTGTATAACTTATGAAATGACACTAAAATATTAAAGTAAAAAATCATCAGAACACTGTATGTAGACCATAGTTATGAGTAAAAGTAGCATTTTATTGGAATGCAGCAATCACATCTTATTGTGGAGGAGCAGTCATGGATTTCATGGGTATAGTTTTTTTCTAAATTCTGCTAAGTATTTTGTATCTTGGCAAAATCTTTTACAATGTTTTAACCCTAACAATAAAATAGAACCCGGCTATTTAAATGCACATAGCATTACCAGTGTCACCAGTCTAACACAATCATTTAAAATCTCAAAGGCAGTAATTACTATAATATTGCTGGATAAGAAAAAAAAAAAAACAACAAAACAAACACTAAGGTCAAACAACACCCAGCTCAAAAAAAATTTTGTAGAATATGCCAACAAATGCGATAAACTGACATTGCTTATTCTGTGAGGAAACAAGACATAAAAGCTTGGTTTGATATGAGTCCACAAGAAATTTCCTATTGACGCAATCTGTGCAACTCTTTGCAGTTGTTGTATTTTTCATCAAAAATTGTATTCACATTTCCAGTTCTGCTAATCTGAGACTTTGATTGTATGTTACTGAATTTTCTCCCTCTCACATTCTTGGAAAAGGGATCTGATGAACCACTTCTGAATTTGTTAACAGGAACAAAAAAAGACCCTCTTACTATTCATTTATCCTCAATATACAAGTGCATCTGGAGCGTCATCCATGGGAAAGAATATAATATCTGTTAAACTGTAATCCTTGGTTCACTACTTACATTCCCATACTCTCCAGAGCAGCTTTGGTTTTAGCCTTGAAATATAACCAGCCAACTACAACGGAATCAGTCAATCAATGTCACGAAGGCATCTTGAGAAACCTTAACTAAGCACTCCTCTTATTTTTCAATAGAGAAAAATGAAGGAAAAAAAATATTAATTCCACCTTTCCATATTTTTTCCATTTTTCTCACTTTGTCAGGCCTTGCTTGAGTGATACAAGGTTTTGCTGCCCTAATGTTTTACTATAGCAAAAGTTTTGTCATCTGGTTTAAGTGTTGGTAACAACAATAAGCCTACACATGCTGCATGGAAAATATCCAAGTGAAAAAAACAAACACACAAAGTAAAGAAATCCAAAAGACAATCCACAAACAAATAACCAAAAAAACCCTGATACTGACCACTTGACCTTAAAAAACCATGGCTTATGAGGAGTTATGAAAGAGTTTTTTTCTCTTTAGACAGTAATAATAGGATCCCCTGACAAATTTCTATGTATTTCTTAAGGAACTGAATAATCCTCTAAAAACTGGGTAACAATAGATGGAAGAAGGAAGGAAAACAGCTATAAGCTTTACGCTATTAGCTTTAGATTCTCCTGCTGGGGTACTAATCTTGCTCCCACCCAAAGGAGAGAAGAACCCTGCCAGAATATGAACTTGTTCTTCTGAACTGCACTTTGAAAACACCCGTCAGCTATGCAGGAACTTCTCACATGACCTTGCAGCACTTCTTGTGGCATAGGGTAACTTCCAGAATGGCTATTTGTGAAAAGGAGAGTAATTTCATAGTGCAGATTCACATGAACGTAGACATATGAGAAAGATCTTGTTAATGTAGTTAATTAGTTAATTGCAGCTTTACATGCAAATGAAGTGTCATGCAAGTGGTTTTCACACTACTCCCAGGGTTAATTTTTTTATTAGATTTCAATTTAGATGTTGGACTTCTACATACAGGACAGTAGAGAAAATTTGAGATTACATATATATACATTGAAATGCAGATTCCAGGTTAGAGACCTCAAAGCCCTAGTTTTTCACTAGCTACCCATTTTTTAATCTTTTCTCATTTTGAGAAACTAACGCAAAACATAGTCCATGTGGTCAGAAGAAGAGCTGTTCCCTAACTTATTATATCATAATAATCTCCAGAAGATACTGTTTTAACTGATAGATTTGGTTGACTGTTACACAGTGGACTTCTGTAAGCAGAAGCACAATAGCCAGGAGAAAACTTTCTTAACAGAATTATTTTCAAATTGAGAGTGCAAGCCATTTCAAAGAGTGATGAACAAACTTTACTTGTAACACAGGATTTTACATTATCCTTCAACTGTTACCATTTGTATATGTGATTAGTACGACACATTGAACCAGTTTTTATTAGCAGTGCAAGTTCTAGAAAATAGTTTTAAAATCATTTCTCAATAAATACATCAATAAGCTCTAGTAATTAAGTACACCATCTCTGCATTTATGGCATTATACCATGTTCTTTTATATTGTTAATTCAACTTCTATCACTATTATTAATTCAAAATAATCCCTATTTCGTGGGATAATCCTACCACATTTTAGTTTTCAGCTGTCCCATCCTGCTATGCTTCATGGAGTGTATCAGCACTTCAGATCAATCCAGTGTACAGTCATGTATTACTCATTCCATTTCTGTACCTTCCCTTGTTTGACTCACTGTCCATACTGCTGCACATTTATGTGGACAGCTAAATCAGAATCTTTTGGGGTTGATGGACTACCAAGGTTCAGTCACCTCTTACTATTATTTATCCCTTTTTGATATGGCAGCTATGAAAAAACACCATTTTCTTCATTTCCCAGAAGGGCAATACAAGAAAGGGGATGGAATATATCCTGTGCAACATCAGACATTCATCTCATCTAAAAGTGGCTGTCTAAAGCAGTTCAGATGAACTAAGTCCAGTAGTGCCCATTTCTGTCCAATAAATAGAGGGAGGTTTAGGATGATTAGCTGAGATGCAGTCATCTGAAGTTAAAGAAGATGAATCCAAGTCTACCTGTCCAAGGTCATCCAAGAAATCTGAAAAGACATTTCAGCTCAAATCTCAGGTTTATATTTCATATGCTGGAATACCTGAGAAGTACAGTGATGGAATGAATTTGTCAGACTGAGGAGAAAGGTTTAATGGTGTAGTAGCGTTCCTATGAACTGAAAGCAAGCTTGTAGTTTACAGCTGTTGTAATTCAGGAGACAAAACCCACACTGTCTTCAGACTCCCATTTGCTATAAATTACTTTCATTCCTTTCAGAATTTTAAAAACTACAGTTGTGGTTTATATTGTTAATTCCAATTCTTTAAAATAACCAACTCCTTAAAAAGAAAGTGCATTTAAAAAAATAAGTCCACAGTTTTAAAAATCAAATATGTGGATTTGAGATCTCCCTGCATCTTTGCCCAAGTATTATTTTAAGCATGAGCAAAATGAAGAGTCAAATGATGAATATGTGAATACTTATATTAAGTATTGTACAAGAAGAAGGGATCTAAATGTTGTTGAAATAATTGAGCTATTGAAGGCTGACTTGTACAACAATAAAGAATGTCTCTGTTACACTGAACAACACATTCTGTTGGCTCTGGTAATGGTATTTTATACAAAAATTAAATTATTAGATACATAGTAAAACCTGACACTGCTTTTCCCGATGGTTTTTGTGACTTTATAACATTCCATGATCTGGTCCTTTGAAAATTAGTTGGCCAGTGCACATGAAAGCAATACAAATGGATTAGAAGATTTCCTTCAGTGACTAAAAAGTGATTTGTTTCTCCTTTCATTCACTTCGATGTCCTGGTTTCACACCGGTTTTTATAGTATATGCTATCATTCTCAATTGAAAATGTGACCCCTATTAGCATAAGGTTGAATTATTAGCCAACACAGAATGACCTCCAATTCCAGTTCTCACTAGGCAAAGATAATGACAACATCAAAAACTAACTGATTTCTAAATAATTTTTCTTTTTTTTTTTTTAATTAGACACTTTCCTAGTCCATGCTAGTCAGGTTCTGGCTTGACAGGATAGTGCAACAGTATGACTGAAAATGAAAATCTCCTATGATATTCATACCTCTCTAAAGCATTGAAATTATTTACACATATTTTTGAATGCTGCATTGTATGCTTTGTTTCACCTTATTATGGATGGTTCTAATGTCCTTTTACCTATGTTTGCTACATTTTACTTCTAAAAATTAGGACTATTAAGCCACTCTGTCCTGTACAGCTTTTTCCTGTGCAGCTTTCTTCTGTGCAGCTTTCATTAACAGTTAGTATTGCTGTATTTTGTAAATGAGAATTCACACATGAACAGTGCAAGCTGAGCAAACCAACCTTGTGTCAGTCATTCAGTCATTTAAAAAGTGTTTTTCCTTTAACAATAAACTTCATATTATGAAAATCCTAACAGGGGCTGACTGATATGGAATTCCTCTGGTAGAGCCTCTGCAGCTAATATAGCATCAGGTTCTCCAGAATTTCTTACTGGCCATTCATTTCATAACTAGCTTCTCAACAGAACTTGGTACATGCTGGGGAAGCGAAGATATGACATCAATTTTTCTTGTCACTTCTGAAATGGTTTTTACTTTAAATATTACTAAAGAGACCAGGAAGGCTGCAACTATGCCCTCTTATAGGGCTAAAAAGGATGAAAGCTTTTTGAAATCTTACATGGGAACAATTTAGCTCACAGAAAAGAAACTTTGATTGCTCTGATCGACTACCTTACCTTCTCAGGAAGCCCACCTGTACTAGTATCTGAGAATAGATTTCTGTACCAATTAAATATGTGTCTTCTCTAAACTACACTTATCAAAAGAATACTTGCCTACAAAAGGCAATAAAACTAAAAGCTGTAGCTGTATCCATTCTCATCACATCTCCAATTTATTTCCTCAAAAATAATTAAAGAAAAAAAAATGATTCTGTACACTAAAACACTGGAACTGTTCTGGAATGAATAACATTTTCAGTTCTCATTATGATTTCTAGCAACTTAAAACAGCGTGTTCTGCTTGTATGATGAGTATTTAATTTAGACTCATGCACACTCACTTCTATACGAGCTGAACCCCATCATAGGCATCCTTTTCATTTCACTTACCTTGATTTATCTTCAGAATCGGTTTGAAGACTGCATATATAGAAGTGAATAAAAGGGATTAAAAACAAAAAGAGACCAGGTCAACAGATACGCATAGAAACTGTTGCTATTACCATCAGGAAGTAGATCTCAGTAGATCTAACTGCTTTTACTCTTAATTTCTGACTTCTTGATGATAAGCGTCCCAAAGGCAGAGAAAAAAATAGAAGGGTTATGTTTTCAAACACACAAGAAGGGTATTATTCTTCCCTTAAGCATCTACCATTGACTTCTACTTCAAACTTCCCAGTGTAAAGTGAAATGCAATATGTACATACAACTATGTGAATGGAAGGAGGGAGGGCTTGTTTTTTGTTAGTTTTGCCAATCACTACTAATACAATGGTGAGTAGATTAACAGACGCTGCCAATAGTCTCTGGGGACGTGCAAGTACATTAAGATGACTTTGCAATGCATCACTCCTGCTTGCCATGTAATTAAGTTACAGTTTTCTGTATATAATTTCATTAATATGGATTAGTCAAAATATCAATGCACAAATAAATGCAGACTTGCAAAATGTGTATGTCGATAAAATAAACATAGCATTCTAGTAACAAGGTAGGAGTCTAACTTCCATAAGAAGCCTGTTCGATACTGCTACTCAATTGTCATTCAGCTAGGTAACTGAGGTTATCTGAACTGTGCATTTATAGTCACCTACTTTTGACAATTCCTCACTATTTTAATAGCTGTGATAAAGATTTTTTTCAGTTCTCTGAAGGTGGACTCTTCTGTTTACTTGTACCAATTCTCTGGGATAACATTATACAAAAGCAGAGGTGAAAAGAAGGTCTATGCAGGATGATTTAACTAAGGTAAGGTAACATGTAAGTGAACCAGCAGTCCATCACAGCAGACCACAGAATCAGAAAAGAATCTGTCACATTTATAATCAATAGGAAAATGACATTTGAAGGAAAAAGAAACTGTGTCTAACTGGTCAGAAACAATGTGTCCAAAATTAATATGGCTTTCATACAGTACTCTGATTTGTATCTTTCTGATACACAAATATTATGATCTTTAGAACCTTACTGTTCTTCCTTAACTGAACATCTTAGAAATGGGAACTAAATAGTAACTAAGAACCAAACCATCTAGCCACAGTCCTTTAAGGGGGCAAGCAGTGTTTCATGTTGAAAAAGTAATGAGGAACTCATTTTCCCCTTTTTCTTTTTCCCTCCTTCTTCTCTCTCCTTTTCTTGTTTGTTACTTCACCCTACTTTTCTTTTCCTTTGAAAATTAATTAAAATTACAAATGTGTACTGTTCTATTTGAAACTTGTCCATAGTTAACTTTATATAATATTACTTAGAAAATAAAAATTGCATGCAAATTGATGTTTCCATCTCACCATACTGTCAAAGCCTTTGAGAGGGCAGAACTGTCATAAACTAATCAAGAAAAGGTAAGAGGTTTTGATTTACTGACCTTTAGTTTATTATTACAGTTAATGTCATGGTAATAAATAAAAAAGCAAACCCATAAATGCTGCATAACATAACATGCTTTTAGATCCCTTAGAGAGAGAAAAAAAATATATGGGCTCCTAGTTAAGTATTTCTATCTTGAAATATTATTATCTGTATCTCTTTCAGCCTGTGTTTATTCAGAGGAATGACAAATAACTTCTCCTGGCTCAGTTGTGTTTGCAGATTAGTACTCTTTCAGTCAGAGAGAATTAAACTCTTTCACCTCCCACAGCAAAGGTAAAGGTGATGCATTTCTATTAATAAAGCTAGTAAAATCCTACATCACAGTAGATTATCACAAATTAATCACGCATTTCCAGCACCACACATTAAGATGTCGTACATTAAAATAAGACTGGTGCAAGGAAAAACTATTCAAACTTTGATTACAAAGACATAGAGATTTACAGCATTGTTCTACAGAGAACAAAATGGCTCACAATCCTGTAGAGCTGTTTAGGAAAAACAAACAGATAAAACAAAAGCAAGCTGACTGCTGTTTTCTGGAAAGATGGGTGGGTAACACGATCTTCAAGCATAAAATAAATTGTAAATTATGATAATTCATTCATCTGAGCTTATTTTCCAGCACGTTCCCTGTTGGCTTCTTAATGAGGCTAATAATGTATAATCTTTACAACTGAAAGTCTCAGAGGAAAGTTTACACTTCAGGATAAAAAAAAACCAAAACCCAAAGGAACAAGACAAAGTGCCTTAAGAGTAACCTAAAGTCTCACTGGGCTATACCCGAACAAGTGATATTGTACGCCTTAGAGGAAACTCTATCCAAGTTGTGCAGGCCTGTATCAAGACTCAGTGTTCTGACTCATAGCTGTGAAAAATGTAATACACAATATAAAAAAAAAAAAAAAAAACAAACCACTTTAACAAAAAAAAGTACAGGCCTAAATCTGGAAAAAGGATGTAACTAACTCTGATATACCAAGTGTTTTTCTCTAAGAGTGCCAGTGTGTTGCCAATAATTTATTAACATTTTGATGATAAATGTCATATTTGTCCTTTTTGTTAAAGAGTTTGGCACTTCAACTACTTATAAAATTAATTCCTACAAATGTGAGAGTAGTACTCACAAAAAGCTATCTGCCCAGTCTGTAAATAAGTAAAAGATTTATAGTTTAGATGTTTTCCAAAGGAAACTAGTTGATCCAAAGATGCAACAACTGCAAAGCTATTTCTGGCCATGCTTCATTCCAAAAGCTATAAAAGAAAAGGTCTCTTCTCCTTCTGCCAGCCCCTTGGACAACTATGCAAGATTTTATCACCAAGATGTATCTTCCTAATAGTGGTTGATAATTATCTTATGTTTGAAGAAAGGGTCTGATAAGCAGTGAAAGGCAGTTATCTACCTGAAAAACTGGACATTCAAAGGTAAGTGAAATCACAGACAGAATCATAGACTTGCAGCATCACAGAATCATTTAGGTTTGAAAAGACCATTGAGTCCAACCACTAACCTTACACTGCCAAGTCTACCTCTAAACCATGTCCCTAAGCACCACATCTTTTAAATACTTTGGGGCTTTTAAATGTCTCCAGGGTTGGAAACTCAACCACTTCCCTGGGCAGCCTGTTCCAGTGCTTGACTCCCCTATCTGGAGAAGAAAATTTCCCTAGTATCCAGTCTAAACCTCCCCTGGTGAAACTTGAGGCCATTTCCTCTTGTGCTATCACATGCTACCTGGGAGAAGAGACCAACCCCCACCTTGCTACAACCTCTTTTCAGGTAGTTGTAGAGAGCATTAAGGTCTCCCTTGAGCCTTTTCTCCAGGTTAACCAAATTCCCTCACAAACTCTTTGTCAGAGAAGATATATATAAAATAAAGACAAGTACATTGATGTTAAAATGACAATAAAAAATGTAACCTAACAAGCCCAGAGCACTTTCTCTTCTTCATGTCTCAAATTTTAATTAAAATTTTAAACAAAAATAAGCATGACATCAGACTTGTAGCTATTACAGTAGGGCAAAGGAGAGTGATGCTTGTTTGATATGGCATTAGTAAATTAATAATGTGATAAATCTACTTATTACTTAGCATTAATCCCAGAAACTATTGAGAAGCACTTGATAAAATCTGCCCTTAGAGAAATTACTTTCTCTTTGTTTGAGGAATGCATATAATTAGGTTTGAAAATGGCATCTGATCTGCTAACCTAACAATTCAGAATGAATTGGTCTCTCAGGTTTTATATACTGATAAATCTACAACTGCTGGGCTTTTTGTAGCATTCTCATTTTTAAGTGTTTTTGCGATGAATCAATGCACATTTGGTCAGATCACTCTCTCTCCTTCATCTTGATTAATCTACTAAAGTTAATGCTTTAGACTTCATCTACAGCAGAATCTCCTTGAAAACCTGAGAAGGTAAGTTGGAAGCCAGGTGATGCCATATCACGGTTCTTAATACCCTCATACTGATAACCTGATTAGTAGATCTAAAATGTAAGAGAACTATTTTTAAGACCTGAGGATCTGAGTTTTCAATTTAAACTTTGTATTACTGACTACAAGGAGTTGATTACTTTCATCAGCCGTGTGAAAATATAAAAGGAATTCAACCAAATGTGCAGTAGCCTTCAGAGAACTGTACAAAGCAGTAAAAAACATTTTTATTCAAGTAACATTTGAAATATAAATATATATCAGTAACATACATCAAGTATAAAAATTGAGAGTACTATCAATGTTGAAGTCATTTATTGATACACAACAAACACATCAAAATAAAGAGCACAAATACAAGACTATCCCAGTTTTTGTCTCTGCCTTGCCGCATAAGAACCTAATTTTCCTTCTCCTTCTGAACATGCTCAATCGAAAAGCTTTCAGTACAGCACCGTAGTAGCAGTTATTGAGTATATGACAAAATGACTGATAAAGCAATAATAAAATGTGATTAATAATTAAATAATGTATTTATAACACAGAACCCTCTTGCAAAATAAAAATGACAGATATCAAAGAAGCCCAGAGCAGCCACTTTCTGCATCAAGTCGTGTTTTAGAAATTAGGGCACTTCAAGCTACATTTTGCCTCTTCAAAAAATACTCTGTTAAAAAAAAAAAGTCACTACATTTTAATAAGGAGCTATTTGGGCTTAGGGAAGATGCTGTCCATTGTTATGAAACCAATGATGCACTCAAGGGGATACTGCCCTATGTGAAATTTTTATTTCTTTTGATATTCTCTTTAAGTGAAATCAATATTTTGGCTAAAGCATAAGCACATATAAATGCATATAATTTTCTAACAAGTCAAAATTAGAACAAGAAAGAATACAGGGAAGATCTTTTGAATTGTAACCTAGCAGTTGTTTTAAGAAACTTTATTCCATGTATCTGGAACACATGAAAGACATATCACACTCAAGGGAAATTCAGAAGTCTCAATTATAAATATACCCAGTATTCTTAAGATTGCTTTGGTTTTGTATTAATAATAGAAATCTTTCCATATGCACACAAGAACAGTGGGCTACCACATCATTAACAGACAAATGGCTGCTATTTTTGAGACATTTCGGTGGACAAAAGAATGAAAACCCCTGTATGTCACAAAACCCTGAGGTTTTAAATTCTATTCCATTTAAAAAAATCCAGAATGTTAAAGCCATTTCAGTTGGACCAAAATTTCATCCCCACCATTTAGGAAAGTTCAGAGCCATTCTCGTGCCCTATCAGAAAAAAAAAAAAAAAAAAAAAATAAATCTACAGAAACCCTCATTTACTTCAATAAAACCAGACGGGGTTTTTT
>JBAFWW010011341.1:6031-17692 GCA_036873685.1 Agapornis canus | reverse complement strand
ATGATCTTAAGGTCCTTTCCAACCCTAACTATTCTATGATTCAATGATTCTATGACTGTTTATATTCAAGTGAGATTTCATCAAAGAGCAGACATGCATGTTCCCAGAAAACACTGCACAGTACAAGACATAGGAAACTGCAGTGTCTTGGTCAATAATCCAGAGAATTACAAGATCTGATTGACCTTCAGTGGCACACATTCAGGAGGTCAGGCTGCAGCTGACTGGATTATCTGCACACTCAGGGAAGACACTGCAGAACATGGGTCTGAGGTCTGGGATGCAGTGTTGGAACAGAAGTCAGAGAAACTGGCATGGCACCAGTTCTTCAAAGAAGACTAAGTACCCAGGGGACTTGTATGTAGCTAAGATGACCTTTGGTAAATCTATGTAAAGTCTAACTGCAGAACATTAAGTACTAGGATATTATACAGTGAAATACTGAAGGAAAATATGAAAGTAACTGTACTACAACTCCTTCAGGTTCTGCCTTGAAAACCATGTTTTCATTTCATTGGAACAGAATATGCATGTTCATAGAATCATAGAATGGTTAGGGTTGGAAGGGACCTTAAAGATCATCTAGTTTCAATCCTCCTGCCATGATCAGGGACACCTTTCATTAGACCAGATTGCTCAAAGCTCACCCTATCACGCTTTTTAGCTCAAATACATCACAAATTCATGTTTTATTCACACACACATTGAACTCATATGCATATAAGAAAGGTTAACATGAATACTCTAGAAACAACGGGCCCAGCGTATGCATGTGACCTACTGCATCTTATTTTTTTGAGCACCGTAATTTCTCTTTATTGCCTTAACTATATTTAAAGCAGATCACTCCATCTTTTTCTTGGTTTTGTTTTCTGTTTTTATGCTGTATTTCCTCTTCTTTCCACTCCTAACTTACATCCTCTAAACACAGCATTCCCTTACATTATGCTAGCTACATCTTCCTTGGCTAGTTTCTTTTCTTCTCTCTCCAAAATTAACTCAAAACCTCTATTCCTCACCACTACTTTTTGTAAATATTAATTCTTCCACCTTTACTGGTTTTCTCATCCCTCCCTCAACAGACATTCATCATGTATTCACAACATAATAAGGAGGGCCTAGAAATGCCACTAGTCACTTAAAAGATGAAATAAATATATCTGCTAACAAAGGAGTTTTTTGAAATCCAGAGTAATGTTCAGGCAGAAACCTACTGCGTCCTGAACTATTCTACTGGATATAAACTATCCCACTGCTGGAAAATAGGATTGTAAAGGGATTTCTACCAGGACACAATAGTTGGAAGGAAATTTAGGGGACTACTATTCCTTATCAGCTATAAGAAGTAAGCTATTTTAGTAACACTTTAAAAGACTCACGTTTTCTAACATCATATGTAAAATTACGATAAGTTTATAGAGATACATGACTATGTAACTTTGTTAATATCGACAGAAAAAGTAAAGCTGAATGTTAAGAAATTAAATCCCTTGGAAATACTTTAGGTCTACCTCTCTAAATATCTTTTAAGAGTAGCTTAAACAGAACCAAAATAAAGTATTTGCATTTTGTGCTGACTGACACAGGGATGGCCCTGGAGGAGTCTGTACTTGAGCATACAAATGTGAAATAAAATCAAATTAGCACGCTAAGGAAATTAACACTAATGTAAATACCTTCCTGAATAGTCCCAGATAGCTAATCCCAGGGAAGAATAACTTAAAATCTGTTTTTATGTATGAAAATGGATTCTATTAGAGTTCTACTTGCTAAAAATGCTCTAAGCTTTAGGCTGTGCCTAAAGGCAGAACATTATATGTGCTGTAAATGCCAACTATTTCAAGTATTTCTTCTTAAAGTTACATTAAGTGTAGCAAAATTATAATACCACATAATGAGTTTGACATTTAATTACATTAACAGTTTACATATATATGAACTAATTTCCTGTTTGAATTATTTTATAGATCTAATTAAATTATAATTTAAAATACTATTAATCTTTGTTAATCAGCAGCAGTGAATGAAGATGCCTCAAGGTAGTAAGTTTTATACTCTTTCAAAGCTTCAAACAAATCTGAATAACTTGTAGCACTAATTCAGTAATGAGCACAAAAGCACTTAGCATCTAAAAATCTAAGAAAGGAATGCAAAAATCCAAAAATAATGAAGTTAATGCCTGTGATACAGCTCTCAAACTTGCCCTTACAAGAATTAAAATCATATACTTCTACAACACAGATGTAAAACTCTAGTTGAAAAATCATACAAAAAACAACTAACAATGAAAAAACAAAGCTTTAGGATGTCAAGAAAGGAAGATTTTTTTTTAAGAACTTGAATTCCCAAGCTTCATCTTTCTTTTTTCTGTCATCCTAGAATATGTTTAATGTCTTACTAATCAAAAAAACTTAATTCATTTTCTGTACAGGTGATCTTCAGAGAGTTGTTTAAACAAAAAACAAAGTAAACAAACTTACAGAATAACTCCTTATGCTCATCAGCTTCTTTTAAACATGACACAAAAATGTCAGAGATAAGAGGTCAGGAGTAGTTTTGGTTTGAAGCTGAGGTCTAGAATCAATTATTTTACACAGGCATTTAACTGATTGTGAAAATATTTACAACTTTGCTGATAGTTAAAAAAAAATCCTACTCTTTCAGTGTATTTTGATTTAACAAAAAAAAAAACCAAACCAATCTTGACTTGTAAGGGTTTGAACTAAGACTCATGCTGTAAGTAAAGAATTGCCAAGTACAGAACTTTTATTAAGGGTTAAGGATTCTGGTAAACCAGCAGTGCACTTTTTTCTTTTTGAGGTTGCATGAACTAATATCCTATGTTATAGGTAGCCTCAATTACATTCCTAACCACTTGATAATCATCATAACCTTTCAGCTTTCAATAAATTAAAGGTTTCATTACAGAAAAAGCAAGGAAAAAAAATAGAGGGAAAGAGAGAGGGAGAGGAAAAGAGGAAAGATATGGGAAGAATGTGGAAAACAATCAGATAAAATGCTTGTCAGCACAGCCAACTAACTGTTCTACAATAAAGAGAATTTTTCCAACAGCAGTTGACAAGGGATACCAGACTGGAAAAAAGACCTGATTCTGGAGCTGCAAGGTTGATACACTGACAACAGTTTCCCAACCCATCTCAAAATCCCCCTTTTCAAACAACAGGGGATGATACTATTTCATTGTTAAATGAACCACCTTCTTACAGTTAAGTAAGAAGTCTAATAACCTTTAATGAGAAAACAGCACAACTGTAAAGCTTGTTTAGTATGTTTGCTAACAAACAGGACAAAATGCAGATGTTCAAATCAGAACAGAATCAGAATGTTCAAAAACCTGGAAGCTGTGATGCTGCAACTTTTACTGAGCTGGAACTGAGAGGTGCATTTGCTGATGGAAATATATTATTCTGAGTGTTAGAAAGAAAATTGTGAAAGCTACGAAGACATCTTATACTGCTGTGAAACCAGATGATAAAATGGCAGCTGAAATCCAATCTCAATAAAAACAAAGTAATGCACATAGAAAAAAACAAAAACACAACAAAAAAAAACAAACAGCTCTAACTACAGATATACAGGGATGTACACTAAATTAGCTATCTGGAAATCAAACTAGAAATGTTTCAAAAGAAACATCAACCTAGTGCTCAGTAGCTGTCAGAATTGGAAGTACAATGATACAAGTTACTAAGAAAAGAACAGAGAACAAAACAGAAAAAAAGCCCACCATCATGAAAACACATAAGCCATAGTACCTAGGCGTTTATAAAACTGAAAAGATACAGTTGAACTAGAAGGGTTCAAAGTAAGGAAGAAAGACGGTCAGATGACTGGAATGCCTGATGTGGACAAATTAAACAGGATAATCAGCTGGAAGACTACATGTATATTTGTACACAAACTATTGTGAGTGCCATAAGAAAAGCGAATCATTGATTATAATGGTACACAGTAAAAGAATTAACAACATAATCTAAAATTCCCTGACACAACCATGAGCTAATTGGGTGAAGATATTATGAAGGTCCAACTCTACACTGGTTCACACACAACTATTAGAAAAGCCCTGAGAGGCTACCTAGGAGGAAAAAAGAAAGATGGAAGGAAGGAAGAAAGGATAAAGGAAAGAAGGAATAAAGGGAGAGGGATGGAACATGCAGTCTTTTCAGTAAGCATCTGAGACTACCAGAGCTAAGAGGGTGTTTGATGCCCTCTTCGGCTTCCTTTCCTCCAGCACAACAGGATAATGGGCTTCAGAGAACTACTACCTTCTTTTTTGTCTTTTAAGCCAATATAATATGATCCTTACTGGACACGTCACTCTTCACTCCTCATGGGTAAGACTTTTGTGAATTGAAAACTCCTGACAAGATCACTACTCAGTATTACGACAGGAGCAGAAGGATGAGTAATAATGGATTATAGCATTTGATTAATTATTCTACAGTTATCAGAAAGCAAATACTCTGATGCAGATGTGAGATGTTACTCTTCTTTCATTATGGCAAAACTTCAAATTAATTTCTATTAAATTACCTGTGTCTCCACATGAGAAATCTAATATCACATTTTCTATTTACCCCATTGTTACATTGAACATATTTCAGTCTTCTCAATCCTAAACACTCATCCACCCTCCTTGTCCCACAAAACTCAGGACCAATGCACATTTTTTTAAACAAAAATATACATACAATACACATATAAAAAGTATTCACAGAGGATAAGAAAGCAGATGAGATGTAATGTTTGTGGAAACACCCTTGCCCTGTTGGATGAGGAACAGATTTATTCATACTTTAATTCAGATTACTTTTAGAAATATGACTATTAATTCCCTTGTAATAAAAGAAGCAGGATGCCCTGATCTGAGCAGTCTACACAAGCGAAATGGGCAAAAGAAGTAGGTGAAGAAAGTTCTGCACATGAGTTACTTGTGAGAGGAAGTTTTTCCTCACCGAAACTGTGGAAACTCTTTGTCACCAAACACAAGATGAAAAGAAAGTCCTGCACCAATATGGATTTCAAGCAACTCTTTCGTTAGCAGGCATAATTAATCTTAGTTTAGACAACTGGTGGTATTTCCAGATTCTCTTCCTAGGGTGGTAAATAGCTGGTGAGTATCTGTTAACAGGTGTGTGATAAAATAATTTAATGTTGAAACAGTGACTTTTACAAAAGATGGCCAGAAATGAGGAAACTCTGGAGCTGCACCAACATGGATACCTTAGCTGGTTCACTAATGTCTTCCATTATTTATTTACTAGTCCAGCTGATTGAATCATGCATTATGGCTATCCCCTCCACCCTCCCTTTCTTCTTTACACAAAAATATTAAAAAGCAGCTCACTGGAAGGTGAAAGTAAGGATATTTTCAGAGATGTAGAAGCATTATTGACTTCCCTGTTTTACCTTTCCAGTTGAAGTCTTCTCATCTTTCACAAATATGAGAACAAAATGGGCTTCTGTTTCTATCCACAGATGAATCTATAGCTGTTGGATTGTTTGTTTTTGTTGTTGTTGTTTTATTCACTGCTAATTACAGCTTTTACTCTCTTGGAAAAATGTGCTATTACTCCTACAGTTATTCAGTTCTTCTGTATTGCTTTTTGACCACCTCATCAGCCAACCTCTAATTTCACTTAACTGGGCCACAATGTTTAGCTTTTTGTCCTTGTCTCCATCCTCTCATCATCCTCTGTGTCTTTCTAGGTCTTCCACACTTCTGCTCCTTTCCATAAAAGTGCAGGAGTCCAGCATTCAATAACACAACTAAATAAAATAAACAAGTTGCCAAAAGTAAACGCCATTAAAACACCACAGTTTGGCAAAACATCCTAAACCTAACAGAAATACATAAACAGCAAAAGAAAACATCTCTGGACACTCAGAAAAAGTTATTAAAATACTGATAGGACTTCCTCTGCTCTATGTTGACTAGATCCAAAATTCTTCACTCTTTTTCTCTTATGCAAGCTTCATGGTATACCCACACTTCTTACAGTCTTTTCTATGGATGTACCCCCTTCGCACCTTTTCCCTTCAGCATCTCTTTCCATCATAAATTTTTGTCATCTAGCTCTCCCATCTCTCAGCACAACTTTGAAATGAACAAATTTTGAATAAGGTTATCATTTGTCTAGTAGGTTCTATCCCTTTCCCCATTTTCTTTCTATTTAACTCTTCAGCACAGGAACTATTTTGAGTTTATATAGTTTTCAGCATAATGGACAGCGATCACTTGTCCTCATGCACTACCAAAGCAGCTATGTGCAACAATAACAAGAACCTTGCTGGTCATTATTTACAAATTCATTAGTTTTTTTCCTAATCTTACTCTTTCTGGCCCACTGAAGAAATCAAAGTCTTTCCCCTGAACCTGGTCTTGGTTTGCTTTACAAGATGTGACACACTTTTGATGATGGAAGAACAAAACAATACACTAAATTATCATTATCATTGTTTTTCCTAAAATAAATTTATGAGAACTAATATAAATAGTCTACTAAGTACACTTCCCTGTCTAAAAATGGTTTTGAATAAGGGCACAGAAAGTGTTACTTTCTTGTTAATAGAGTTCTTACACAGATGTATCCAGCAGCTCCACTTTCACTCTATTTTCAGAAAATATTTGTATTCATGATTATATGGACAACTGTACCATTTTGTGACTACTAGAAAATGGTAGCTGTGCAATCAACACCTTAAATGGAAATCAGTATTGTTCCACAAAAAGCAATGATAAAAAAAACTTTGTTAGATAAAGAGTCCTTATAACACATATGAAAACCATAACAACTTGGTTTCAGTAGCTACTGAATATCTTACAGGAAACAGGAAAGTCCTTCAAAGATAGTTATGCCTTATTTTTCTCAAAACATCTACAACTGTTCTTAATGGAACTCTTACAAACCACTAGTTATCTCTACTTACTCAGCCACTCTGCCTCTACACTATAGCGAAATTCTGGTATGAAGATAGCACATCCTATTAATGGAAGTACTATGGATACAGATGGTTATCAAGGCTACCGACTGCTGAACACCAAGGCTATTTTCTAGCTGATATCATACGGTATTTAGACTCAAAAATCTGGGACACAAATAACTTTGCAGAAAGCATACTCCAGTATTCTGCACAAGCCTTTACTGATCAAATCCAGGCAGGCAATATCAATATTCTCAAAATTTTCTCAAACCTCACTTTCACAGGCATCACAAGAATTTTATACTGCTGCAATTTCAATCTGTTTACCTTAATTTTATTCTTTATACTTATCGTGTGTATATATCTACCTTTATATATTTTCATAATAGATATCCTGTGCTTACAATACTATTACACACAACTTTCATTTAACTTTATCATTTAGGCTTAAATATTGAATTCAGTTGTTTGTCACTACAGAAAATCAGAACATTTTATACTATGGGAAAGTAAAAATAAGTAGAAACAACTTCTTTGTGGTAAATGTAGGTAGAGTATCCTCTAATTGAATATTTAAATCTTAAGAAGTATTGCACACATTAATATTTTAGTAAAGTTCCATGATTTTAAAAAGGACTTAAAAAGAATGTTGAAAAAGAAAGCCAGCATCATATGATATGAACCCAAAGGTCAAAGGCCCAGGAATGCTATTTTTCATTATTTTAATAAGGAAATTAAAAAATTCCAGAGTAGGGAAAAGAATCCAACCCAAACAGAAAAGCAGTCTGAATTGTTATTTTATTTTCTCTTCAAAATGGAGCGTAAGAAGATTTTGGAATATTGTGACATCTTTGTCAAACCTGTCAGTAAATATACTGAATCCAATATATATTTATTATACTACATACTTCCTTCATATCGTTTTCTAAATCATTAACTGAAGAAGAAAAGACTATTTCAGGTTTTACATAGCATTAGAATTGAAAGATAATATTTTCAGCTACAACTTCACCTGAGCCAGAATCAAAAGCTTTCTGCCTTGACACCACATGCAAAGCTAAGGATATAGCAGAAGCTATACCACAAATCATTCATCTGACCTACAGACATGCTCTGAGGAAACTCTGCATCAAGACTTCAAGAATTGGTGAAGCAAGACTACTAACTTTTCTGAAATCAGGAAGTTCAAGGTGTAATTTTCAGAAGTGAAAAGTGAAGTTGGAAATGCAGCTTTGCAAGGCTGTAAACAGCCAGCTTGTATAACAACTTTAAACTATCATTGTTCCTCCTGTATTCATCTTTGTATACAGAATCATAAAAAAGTTACCTTGAGGCTTTTTATGTACTCAGTTTTGTTTCTGTGCATATTTTTTGAAACCTCTTTTTACATGAACCAACAGAGTACAAACTGCTATTTGCAGCATCTCCCACATGCAGTTCATTTCATCTGTACGCCAAAACCTACTCCACATGGCTTGTTCCACAGTCTTACATAGCCTAAATTACTCCACAAAAGACATATTTATATGAAAAGCAGAAAAAAATGAGAATTTTGCAAATTAAATCTGGTGCTTTTCCAGAAGAGACATAAACACACATAATGAAGGAGAAAGAAATAATTTATCCAAATGAAATACAACTTCAGAACCAAACTATTGTGAGAGTAGGAAGCGTAGGTAGGGGTCTAGTATCACTCTGGCAAGGATACATATTCCTAGAGGAAACAAAGTTGCATTAACCATGCAGTTAAAAGAACAATTTATTTATTTATTTATCTATTTATTTATTTATTTAATTAATTAATTATTTTTAATTTTGGTTTTTGGTTTACAACCAAATTAACCCAGAACATTAGAGTCAAGAGTGATACAAAATTTCATAGGTGCGTGCATACCTATTAATGTTATTCATCTAATACTCCCTATTACAAAGAAAAGGCTGCAGTAGATTATTAGTAGATCATATTGAAAAGTACACTATTTAAGGTAGCTGTCACTAAAAGTTAATAAATGGAAATCATTCATATCAAGAACTTCAGAACTCAAATTATTTTATACAAGAATCTTATCCTCTTCAAATTTCTTTCTTACGGGAAGCTTGTCACTGCATTGATTCCATCATTTTTTTTTAAATTATATCTATCTATCCAAAAGAGTACTGATCCAGTAAGTTCAAATTCAAGGAAACAGGTTAATTAGCTTCAATAGCTTTCTTAATTTGACTACGAGGTTAAAGTATGTGAACCTTAAATTATAAGAATCTCAAGACAGGAATCATGTCTCTGTTGTCTGACTAGGCTGTTTTATTAATTCTGTAATAGGATCTAAATTTATGGTCATGTTCCAGATATAGTCATCAACATCTGAAAGAGAATCAAAAACTACTTCAAGTACAGAAACCTTTCCATAATCTTTGTTTCCACACTGGACACAATGTCATTTTAAAATTCCCTACACAAAGAACTGGCACCACTTAATTCATAATAAATTAGTTTAGCCATTGTAATAGATGGATGGCCTCTTACACTGGTTTAAACCTGACTTGAGTCCTCTGGCTTGTCCCGGAAACTACTCTCATGGGTATAATAAACAGCTTAGGACAATTACAACTGATAGGTTACTTTGTACAGTACTTTCTGCTTTCTCTTTTACAGGCTTTTTTACTTGCAAAGTCATTCTCAACCCGACAAGTAATTCTGCTGCAGAAGCACTAATTGTTGGGGAACATTTTGTGGTTTGGCCTTATCAGCTCCTAATTTATTCACTGTAATGCCACGGTGAGATGCTGGAATGGGTTGCCCAGGGAGGTTGTGAGTGCTCCATCCCTGGCAGTGTTCAAGGCCAGGTTGGATGAAGCCTTGGGTGGCACGGTTTAGTGTGAGGTGCCCCTGCTTATGGCAGGGGGTGTGGAACTAGATGATCTTAAGGTCCTTTCCAATCCTAACTGTTCTATGATGACAGTAATATAAAAGAATTTCATATTTACTATACAGTTATGCATAAAACTGTATGCACATACTTATATATAAAATTAATAGAGGTAAATCTGAAAAACAGCATACAAATAACACAAAATGAAATGTCATGTTCTGCAAAGTACCTACAGAACTGAAGGCAGCATTATACCCAGCATATAAATTTTGTTCCCAAATACATAAACCAAAAGGTTCTAAAATGTGCAAAGAGGTTCAAAACTAGCCAGACTCTATGTTACCTGCAATACACAAAAATGTGCTGGATCAGTACCTGATGCTGCCAACAAATGCAGACAATGGAGTTTCTATCACTGGTAAAGGAAGACAGCACTAACTGACGATGAAGTCACAAAATAATTTTAAATCAAAATGAACAAAGCTAAGGTACTTAAAATATTCATACAGGCCAACGCTTCCACTTCTGAGGTCTGAGAAAAGCAAAACTGCAAACCCCAGTTCTTTTGTAGAAAGAGTGCAAGAATTGCTATTCAGGAAATCTGGTACTAAAAGTCTAGCAGTAATTTCCTCACAACAAAGACCTACCCCACTATTCTAAACCTGGAGTTCCTCGTACCCCAAAACTGAGAGGCGGTATGCTTCAGCAGTTTATCTGCCTGCTGGCCAGCATTCAATGGAGAGCTGCCAGCATTCACTGAAATTACTAACCAAGTTGTCTCCATTTGAAAATCTGTACTTTAGATAGAGGCTGTACAAAAATACAGATTGAAAGAGACAAAGAGACACCTGTGGGAAATTTTTGAGTTCCTCTGAGATGAAAGGCACAGAGAAAACCTTGATATTATTAACTTAGACAGGGTACATCCCTGATCCAGTTTCACAAAGTTGTATCACATTAAAATTGGGTTCCATCTGCTTTGTGTGAAGCATTATTAGTCTTACCAAAGAAGCTTATATTACAGTTGGGCACAAACAAGCTGCTGATGCTCTTCAGGCATGTGACAGGCCTCTCTAGAGAGACCCCATCAGGTATCACCTCCACATGACCATACAGTAAATCACTGGGGACATGCCAGTGCACGTAAATACCTGATGTGGAGCCTGGCTCACACACATTACAGGCAGGCCTATGCTGCGACCTACACTCAGTGCTCTAGCCTTTCTTTCCAAACTAGAATCTTACATTTCCCTTGGCGCCATAATTGTATACAATGATTAAACTTCCAAAACTTACGTCAAAATTGAAGTATTCTGACCTAAGGCTGTTAAAGCAAGAATGTAAATACAATGAGTACTAGGGTAAGTACTTTAAAAAAGCTGCTCAGAATTGGTTAATATTCTTAGAAAATACTCAATGTTTTATGTTTAACAAAATTAAAAATTCAGCAAAGCATGCTAAGTTGAAGATTGAAGTTTAAGATATGCTTGCTGCTCTGTGAAGAAGACATCTACATTACCGAAGACACTTAAAATCTTTTAATTTGTATTTCACATACTCCAGGTAGTAAGCTTTAAAAATAGGTTAAAAAAAAAAAAAGAGCTGATTATTCTCAAGGTCAGGAGAACTGGGCCTTGTAATTGCAAGGGAGATAGTTAAAATCTAAACAGGGAAACAGTAATAAAGGAAAGTATAGAAAGTGATATTTGTGTAGAGAACAGGTGATTTTTTTCCATTGCCTATTGTTATTATAATGCCAGTGCTAGTCAGTACCCCAAAACATCCTGTTCATAGAATCAGAGAATAGTTAGGGTTGGAAAGGACCTTAAGATCATCTAGTTCC
>JBAFWW010011339.1:0-16832 GCA_036873685.1 Agapornis canus | reverse complement strand
CTCCTTGACCCGGTGGGGAGAGTCAGGCACGTGCGGGAGGCGCCCTGGCTCACAAATAGCGGGTACCGGGAGGGGGCGGGAGGCGGGGAGGGGCGCTGGAGCAGATGTATCTCTTCATTCTCCAGGTAAATTTCGGAGGAAGCTTCTGCCGCTTCCCCCAGGGAGTCTGTACATCCTCGCATGGGAGTGTTTGCTTGCGCGTACTTTCAGATCATCACGCTCAGATCTTGCAGGCCCCATCTCTCATCTCAAAAGTGGCAGTGTATTTTCAGCGTTGGCTGAAATGCTATTGTAAGGGGGAATTGTATTGTAAGGGGAAATCTCACTTACTGGAAGGGGAAAGCAAAAGATAAAATCTCTCCATCCTATTTCCATGAGTAGCCCGGCAAAGATTACATTGACATTAACTTTTTTCCCAGTTCTGTGTTCTGATCCAGGGGCCGATCTTGGAGAACTCCTTTCCCCTCCTACTGGCTGTGTGTGACGAGATGTGACTTGCAACATTTTACTATCAGTTAAATAATATCGTTTTGACACTGAAAACTAACTGTGTAAACTAACTGCTTTGATAGAAGAATGAGAAACCTCTTCACACTTTGTGTTTCTTGTTCCCCTTACAAAATAATAAAAGCATTTTCCAGTATGCTCTAAAATTAACGTTTAAATGAATGATTTGATGGGCTTTGTTTCTCTTCTCAAAACCTACCAAAAGATTGCTCAGAATTTTTCAACATCTCTTTGGGGAGCCAAGTCAGTTCAGCATGCATGATACATGCCCTGTAAAGTGTTGAATGATTTCTAAGGTATATTCGATATAAGCACTCATTGCTGGAGTGGCAGACTGGAAATCCCCGTTATGTGCCTCTGAGGATAAGAATATCAATTTCTCTGCATTGCAGCTTTCATACCTCTAACCTCACATAGGCATTGTAAGCATTAATTGTTTCCTGTAAAGTGTGTTAGGACACAGAACTGGACGTTGCCTGTATACATGCAAAGTATTCTTTCTCTGTTAATTTTTCATACTAGTAGGACGGTGTTTGCTTGAAGTAGGAAACCATGCATTACCATGGTACAAGAAAATAACCACAGAGTTTGGCACCCTTAAAGCAACCCTCCTCCTCAAAAACAATAAATACAAAAGAAACAGCAAAGTTCAGTGACTGTATTATTCATCCAGTCCTGACACTGTGCTGGATTCTGGGTGATGGCACCTGTTTGAAAGAGCAGTGTAAAAATACTCCAGAGAGGTTTTGTTGCATGGAAGGACATTTTTCACCACCTGACTACTCATACGCACTGTCATAAAGCAGAAACATTCACTTGTTACTCCAATTTTCTTTTTAGTTTGTACAATAGACAATTGCTATCTTTATTCATGAAAATAACCAACCTCTAAATGTTACTAGGATACTTACTTTCAACAAGCTCCTGACAGTACAACTGCACAGGTCTTTAAACAAGTGTGTAAAAGATGTTTTCTGGTTTTGTCATTGTCCCAGAGTTAAAGATGTTGATCCAGATGATGTCAGTGCAATTGGGATAAATTATGCAACTTTGCTTCACTTGTGTCAGTGGTTCTGCAGTAACCTATCTGGTTTGTCTGCTGTTATTTTCTGGTTTTCTTATCCTTTAATGTATCATGGCCAAATGATACATATGGCCAAAGAAACACTTATTTCTCCAAATTTACGTTACACAAAGCATTAGTGTACTTTTTAGATAAATGTAATCCTGACAATTGAAGGATGCAATACAAAGCCATAGAGATACAAGAATAAATAAAACATGCAAGGGTAGATATACAAACTGTAAATGTGTGACTTGTGTAACACTGTGGTGTTTGCATCAAAGCATCTGTTTTGTAACTTGCTGTAGGTGGGCTCTATGCTGGTAACCATGACAAAAGGAATCCCATTTTTCAGGAAAAAAGCCCCAACATAATACCTACATAAAACCAGCATAATAATAAGGGGCACATAGGAGAAGAATGGACATACTTGGTTGAGTCAAAGGCAGTGATCTGGAGTGGGTGCTTGGAAAACAGTGTAAGAAATAGCAAAAATATAAAATTATTCTTCTCTCAGCAATCTCTGTTTTCAGCAATTAGCAGTGTGGGAACTCCCAGTGTGGAGGCTGAATTCAGACCATTGCATTTAACATCTATTTATAGACCGTTTATGAATTTCTCATAACATCTATTTTAATCTGTTTTGACTTTTGGTTTCAACAACAGCTTGAGCCATAGAGTTCCAAGATTAATTATACATTTTGTATAAAAGTACCTCAACTTCACCACATGAGTGGTATACTGGCTGCTTGATAGTCACACTGGGTGGTCTTTAACTCCTGTGTTCTGAGAAATGGTGGACAATCACTTCTAATATACTTCTTTATGATGTCTGGGAATTCACAGGCCCCAGACCATCTTTTCCCTTAGCCTTTACATGTAGAAGGAAAATCCCTGTAGTTTTCCCATGCAAAAGCCTTTCTGCATCTTCACTTGTCCTCATCTTTCCCTCTGCTTTTTTGTTTTCTCCTTTGTGCTTTGTTTCTTTTTTTCCTATTAGAACTTCCCTTTTTCTCTCCCAGAGAAAATAGGAATATAGAATATCTCTTTGCTTTCCCAACATCAGTAAGTATCACATTCAGTGATATGTGATACTGAAGATCACTGAATGTGATACTGGTTATCAGTAGGTCAATATTACTGGTTATCAGTAGGTTGATGGTGTGACCTGCATAAGCTCATGCTTGCTAAGCTTTTACAGGCAGGAACTGAAGAGTGCTTAAATAGAACCAGTGCTTTTTCTTGGCAAGTACATTCAAATATTGTGTTGCATTATTTAAAATGTGTATCATGTTGTGCCAGAAAATGTATTCCTAGATTTACTGGAATACCTACCATGACCTTCCCACCAATCTGTCATGCCAGAAGGTAACCTTTATTCTTCTGGCAGGTGAGGTTGAAGAAAAAAATAATGTATATGTATTCCCTAGAACGGATCCTTTGACTTGTGTATTATCATATGCAGAAAGGAAAACAAAGCTGAAAGAAGAGGACAATTTGTTTTCATCTGAATTTTACGTCAATAATTACACAAAACATAGAACTCTTTCCTACCACCTAATAGAAATAAAATGGGCTGATAGATAACAGACTGACAGTTATTGCATGTATAGTACCTTTCAGTGTAATTCATTTATTCTTTTTTAAGCAATAACAGCCTATACTCTGCTACTTACTCAATTTTATTGCTTTGGCTGTATTACCTTTTCAAATGCAGAACCACAGGTAAACCAAATGTAACTATTCATCAAACCCATGAAATATCATTTATAACATTAAAGTCCTCACAGCTAATGCATCAGTTAATCCCATTCATCCTCTAATGGAGCCTTCCTGTAGAATGACACAACCTGGGTTTACTATTTGAAAAGCAATTGGATGACCTTTGAGGTAAATTTTCCTGCCCTATATGAGAAGGTTGGAATACCCTTGCATTTAAATACTTCATGCCCTGTCTTCATGTCTTTAACACAAATCTTAGAGCTTTGTTAAAGTAGGGTACTTAGTCCACTTATCTGTTATAGCAGGTGTGTATAAAGATAAATTACATAGATTTGGCAGTAGTTCAGTTACTCTGGACTTTAGTTTCTTCAGGACTCTAACATAAATGTCATCAGGGCTTTGTGATTTAATTTCCTTTCTTCTTGCACATCTTAGTAACTACCTGTGTCTTGCCTTCCTTATTTATGAAGGGTATAAACCTCAGACTGCATCTTTCTAGTCCTGTATTTCTAGAATAATTTATCTCTACATCTTTTGTTCATTAAAGAACAGAATATATTTACCTGGTAATGTAAGCAAAGTAAAGGCATTAGCATTAATACTGCTCCATTTAGATGCATCAGTTTTCTTCAGATTTAAAAAGATGAGAGAATGCAGTAAAGCTGGAAAAGAGACAGATCTGAGTCTAAAACTTCATGCTGAATTTAAACCTCTTTCTACAGCTATGGACCCAGAAAGAATCTCAAATTTCTGAAAATTCTGTTTCTGGGCCATTGAGAAGTCTGGGCCACTGGAATACCCCCAGGGTCTATAGTTACCCAGGGAACCAACTTGTGCTGGAGAAGGTGAAGAGTGTTTCTTGTCATGGTTTCTCTGAATGCAATAGCCTGCTGTTCAGCGAGGTGCCTACTGGAACAGGCACTCTGATCTCTGCTCAGTACCAGGTAGTGATGATAAAAAAAAATATTCCACAATTTTCGAGGGAGAGGATCATCAAAAGAATGCAGCCACTTTTGGATATAAAACACTTGCGATGTAAGAAAATATTTGGGAAAATCCTTTTATGGTCTGAATTCAAAACACCATTATCCGGATGCATCTATATTGGGCATTGCCAGAGAATTAATTTTGTCATCAACCTATTTCTTCGTGTTTGATAAAATTTCATTTCAGAAATGAAGGATTTATAGCTTACTTTCCCTCAGTGCACATTATCATTTATATAACTGACAGCTTCAGTTGTTAAAAGCAGTACATGAGTTTTTTTCTAATAAAGGGCTCACATCTTTCTGACATTTATTGCAAGTTTATTACTTCTATACCCTTCTCAGTGAAGCTGTTTCGTTCATTGTGGGAGTGTCTGAAGTAGAGATTTTTCATTACCTATGGCTTATCATTAATTTTAGGCCAGAAGTGGTTTCATTTTGACTGGTGGTTAAAAACAGGAATGGCATAAAGCCACGTGATGGCAATTAACCTAAGAAAACTTATTTGTGGTGAAAGGGGAAGGTTAAGGTATGGATTTTTTTCCCAGGTGATATGTGTGCCTTCTCCAGATGGAGAGAATGTGGGTTAGTCACTCTTTTGACTTATTTTAGAGTACAAATCACTACCTAGAAGATTGAGTGAACTGGTTATATGATACAAATTTTTTTTTTATTCTCTATCACCATCATGGTTATTAAGACAACAGAGTCCTTACCTGAGTGCTAAATTGAGAAGCATCCTTTGTCCAAGGTAGATAGACATTTCTGTCTTTAGCACAAGCGTACTAAAATTGGATCATGTATTCACCTGTGGAGGAAGAGGTCAGTCAGTGCCAGCTAGTCTCAGTGCCAGAGGGTGGTACTTGGCAAGTTTAACGTACCAATACAGATGAAGCCTTAACAAGACTGCCTCCAAGTCCTAAATTCATGGTAAAGATCTGTAGAAATCAGTGTACGTTCCTGCTTTGGTTGGGGGACCACAGTTGCAAGCCTAGCCCCTTAGATGAAGGAGCTGAGACACTTGACTAGTTTTTCCCCTCATGCAGGACAGGATCTGGTCCACTGCCTAGAAATGTGTCAAATTTCCATGTTTGTAATACTTGCTGCTGATTCTTGATAATGTTTTAGGTGTCAGATAAAGATCTGCCACCTTGCCAAGCCTCAATAAGATTTTGATCACATCTGCTCTAATCATTTCTTCTAGCTTGTTTACAGTAAAACTTATGTGATAAATGAAGATATCATTATAGTAAAACTCAGTTTTCTTTGTCAATACAATTAATCTTTTCCCTTCAAGCAATCTCTTTTTTTAAAATGAAAACTTCTGTTACTAGTATTATCCTATCAATTATTTGATTTTTTTTTTCCTCAATCTGGACTTCCAATCTTCATCTGCATAAAGGGCAAATTGCACTTCAAAATCTTATATAGAAACAATGCTTTATGAATACTGGAAGTCATATAGCTTTCTTAGTAGGAATAAAAAGCATCTTGAATTCACAATGTAAAACTGCCTTTGGGATTTCAGCACATGTTCTCTTGAAAACCTTGGAGGCATTGATCAGAGAGATTACAGAGGAAAAATAATGTTTTGCAAACTCAATTAGAGTTCTTGAAAATAAAGTAAAGCCGTTAGAAATGCCAATCTTGAGTAGAAATCATGAAATGATAACAGGAATTTGATCTAGCTCTGTGCAAGTCATGCTTGAAACAACTCATAAGCCACAGGAGAAATAATTCACACTGGGAATGGGAGGTTGTCAAACCCAAGCACATCCAAGTTCCAGCTCCTACAGCTCTGTATTGTAGGAGGTGGTGTGTTCCCAGGCTGAGGAGGTGGTAAGTTAGTTCTCCACTGCAGTCAGAAGGGCACAGAGGTCTCAACATCCTGCTTTCACATGATGCTGCTGCATGCAGGGATTGTCATGCTGCATGATGGATTTGCTCAGCATAGGAGTGGCACATTGTGCTGCATCCCCCCCATGTTCCCAGACATGCCTACAGTGGACAGTACTTTCACACTACTTCCAGGGAGCAGGCCTGACTTCACGCCCCTGCCCTGAAAGCTGTTGAAAGGGAGAAAATGAAACATCTACTGGTGGCAGACAGAAGACCCAACTACTCCCAGCATAACCCAAGGTCTGGCCCAATTAATACTTAATGATTCCTCACAAAGTGCTGTGGCTTTAATAGGGTTGTTCCTGCCTCATTAACCAACAGTTGCCCAAGCTCTCATGGGAAATGGGAGCTGTGGGTTGAAGTTCTCCTAGCAGAGAAAGAAATTTAATCCAAGTCCTGACATCCCATATGGGCACCACAGCCACAGAGCTGAGACTATGCCAGTGACACCGCCTCCCCTGCCAAGGGCACACTACCAGACACTTAATGAAACTTGCAGCAAATTCTCCACTGTATCATGTATAACCATGTTAGTATGTGCTAACCATTGTATTCTTAATCTCATAATTTCTAATTCTAATTTCATGAGACTAATATTCATGGAGTGTGATTTGAGAAAACTACAACAATATTTTAATCAGAATTGTTTGCTTCCTTCCACTCATGGAAGTGCTTAAAAACCATGTAGATGAGGGCCTCAGTGGCATGGGTTAGTGGTGGTCTTGGCAGTGCTGGGGTAATGGTTGGACTTGATGATTTTAAAGGTCTTTTCCAACCTGGTGGATTCTATGATTCACCTGAAGTAGCTGTTAGATACTTACGGCATTAATTCAGGCTTAATGGCTTTCTGTCTAGAGGAATCTTTCATTTTAATAACACATAGATCACATCCAAGGGTGATATCATTCATATTTGGAAAACAGATACTCGATACGGTGTTTTCTGGGGGTTAGTTTTGCTGCTGCATCATTTCAAATGAGCTATCACATTTTCACATATGTAATAGTGGCCAACAATCTTTTTGGCTCAAAAGTAAACCACAAATATTCTTACTTAGAAATAAATGAACAGTCATTACCCATTGTGGTGTAAACTCAGTGTCTCAAAACACATTTGCATTTACTCCTTTTAACTGCAGAAGGGCTTGGCCTTGGTACTTACAACAATTACAGAAATATTACTTGTAAAGGAATAAAGTGTGCTATAAAAGGAGAAGCAAGATTTCCCTTTGTAGGTACTCTTTCCAAATGCTTTCCTGAGGCATCACCCAAATGTCATTTATATTACTTGCAGAATTTCCCTTCTTAAAAATGCATTTGTTTGGTTTCATTTTGTCAGGCTTTGTAAGAATCCATCTGAAACCGTGGAGTTCATTGAAATCTTGATGGGGTGGAAGAATGCCACCCACACCTTAGGCAAGCATCTGATGTGCTGTAGTCAGCCTCCACTTAACTTTCAAACCTGGAAGTGGCTCAATTGCCTCCTTTGGTGCTGCTGTCAAAATTCCATTTGTGACAGAATGTACTAGGTTGCTCTCAACACTTGACTTCTTCCTACCTTAGCCAATGTTTATAACTCCACCAAATGAAAGAGCATAGCTTTCTCCCACATATCTGCATACACTGAAAAGTGCAATGTCTTCCTTCACAGGTTCACTCATACTGAATCAGCACATAGCTAAGAATGAGTTAAATTTCAAGTATAGCAATGTACTGTGGTTAAAATAAATCCTGAGTCTGCATAATACAAGTATTTAAAATGCTGAGTTTTGTGACAGTGCTAATTCATGAACAGCTGCCCAATTCTAAGATTATTTCTTTCAGACTTTCTAACAGAATTATGAGTGCTCTAGGGCTGAAAGAGAAAACCTTTCTATATAAGTTCACACACAACAGGTGTGTTGTTTACAGTGAATAACTGGTTTGTTTCAGAATTTTTCCTCCTATTCATTAATTTGTTAGCCAGAAAACAGTTTCAATGTATTGACATCATCTGATACTGTTCCTTTTTACGTGAGCATAAAGCAGCATAGGAATTGTTTACAGACTTCTGCTTATTAGGACAGTTTCAGAGAATTTGAAGACACAAACTGAATAGCTGCAGTATCCCTAGATGTGTAGCTTGGGTTCTACTAACTACTCCTGATGGAGTTAAAAAAATGCAAAACCAGACAGCAGGATAGGCGCCAGGTTGTACCCAGCACCAGGAAAAGCTGCTGTAGTTCTAGGGAGTGCATTTGGGTAGAAGGTAAATGTACTGTCATGGAGTCAAGCCAAACTTTGTGCATTTGTTGGCTTTTGTGGCAAAATAGGGCTTTGAGGTGTTTTTCCTTAACTCTGGTGTCAGCACCATCAATATTTTCCTTCCTGCAGTCACTAGATTCCCACTACAGTCAATTAATGCTGGCCATGATTGCTTTCTTGATCTGTTCTTATTTGAAAGAATGCTGCTTGCATCTGAACTCAAAATATGATTTCCTACTACAAACATCACTCATTCATTTTTAATGCTTTTTGTCAATTTGTCTTTCTGGGGAGAGACAGCATAGACATTTATACGTGCAGAAGCAAAATAACCCAATCTGATCTCTCACCCAATGCTTACCAAAATGAAAATGCTAGCAGAGGAAGGTCTCTCAAATGCCTCTGAATACGTAGAAGATAATTTAATATTTAATTTCCCATCATCTTTGCAACCCTTTTGCATCACATGTATCCTATTGTCAGATTCCTTCTCCTCTCTGCAAATGTGCTGTCAGTTACAAGAACATTGCATGCTATGACAGAATTTTATGAAGACTTCTTCCACAGTATCATTCCTTATTTGATTTTTGAGATTAACGTTTCACAGCATGTCCTTCTAACTGCACTCTTTTGCCAGTCCTATTTGCCAGGCTATTGATATTTTCTCTCTTCTTCTTGATACTCTGTTTAAAAAAAATGGGAAAAAAATACTTACGGTACCTCTGATTTTCTTATTTCATATCTCTGAAAAAGAATTATCACTTGAGAAATGTATTTATTTGAAAGAAAATTATCCCAAGTCCTCTTTGAATCTCATTGTGGTGTTTTCTTTTGCTGCCCAGCTTCTGAAGATTTTGTTTCAGCTCGGATGCTGAAGTAGATAATTCATTAAAATACACCACCTTAGTTGTACCAAACATCTAAGTTGCTCTCTTTGTCTTCTTTTGTTTTTCAGGTGTAGTCTTTCTTATGTCTGCACAGTTTGACAACAGCATCTTCATTTTATTTCTGCTACCCTTTTTTTATTCTATGGCTGCATGATTTCCACACAAACGCTTAAACTCATCTGCTAAGTGACAGGTGGCTTAGTGACCATAGTGACCTGAGTAAGCTTTTAACACACTGATGGTGGTACGATTTTTAACTGCTACACTCAGGAAGTTTGTAACTCTATTCCTTCTTTCTTGTTGCAGGTTTTAGAGGTATCACAGGAACCAGGTCAAGAAAATGAACAAGGCTGAATTTGGGAGGCTGTGGCATTAACTCTCCACTTCCCTAGGACTTTAAGGAGGTTTGCTGAAATTTCAGCTGTCAGGAGGTATGGAATTAAGATAATAGATTTTCTCTTGGCTTAGAAGTACAGAATAAGGTTCTAGCATTATATTTCCATTCTCACACAGGAATGGCACTGGGTGTGGTACCAATGCTCTATATTATTTATATCGTTAAATTCACACATTCTATAAAAGTTGTTTGATGCTTCATATTGCTCTAGAATAGCATGTGTAGGCTATTGATCTTTTATCAATGAAACTGTCATCAGGAGTTCATTGTAGCTGGTGGCTCCAAACCACCTTGAGCTAGCATAGCACTGCAAAGTGTATGTATTACAACACAGCTTCAGTTTTTATTTTCAGTCACCCACATAAGAGGATGGCAAACCTTCTCACCTGTGTATAAAGAAAGGAGATCACAAACAAAGCAGACTGATGTCATCCTTATTTTCCAAGGAAGAGTAGGCAATGTATTATTCAATAAAGTAATTCTATACACTGAGTCCAGCAGAATCTGCTTTTCTGAAGAACTGCTGTAGATCTCTTCAGCACAGTATCCTGGGCAAAATCTATCAAAGCTGGTGGGTTTTGACTGTTCAAATTGAGTCTGGTGGAAGTTATTCATGAAATAAAAGCCTAATAATTAAAGGCAAACCAGTAGCTATCTGGTAAAAATATGTTTCATTTACTTTAAGGTGAAGACATAAGTAGATTCCACTGAGTTAATATCACCAGCATATGATTTTGAAGGAAAAGAATAAAAAAGCGCTTCACCATAGACTCATACAACCCCTGAATGGTTTGGCTTGGAAGGGACTTCAAATATCACCTAG
The DNA here is from genome assembly GCA_036873685.1 of Agapornis canus. Lineage (NCBI taxonomy): Eukaryota > Metazoa > Chordata > Aves > Psittaciformes > Psittacidae > Agapornis > Agapornis canus. The sequence continues at coordinate 6,305 of JBAFWW010011339.1, read as the reverse complement.
TTCCAACCCCCCTGCCACAGGCAGGGACACCTTCCACTAGATCAGGTTGCTCAGAGCCCCATACAACCCAGCCTTGAACACTGCCAGGGATGGGGCAACCACAGCTTCTCTGGGCACCCTTGTGCCAGGGCCTCACCACCCTCACAGGGAGGAACTTATTCCTAACATTTAATCTAAACCTCCCCTATGTCAGTTTAAAGCCATTACCCCTTGTCCTATCCCTACAAGCCCTTGTATAAAGCCTCTCTCCAGCTTTTTTGTTGGCCCCTTTAGGCACTGGAAGCTGCTCTAAGGTCTTCCTGGAGCCTTCTTTTCTCCAGGCTGGACATGCCCAGCTCTCTCAGCCCGTCTCCATAGAAGTGCTCCAGCCCTCAGAGTATCTGAGGGGCCTCCTTTAGACTTGCTTCAATAGGTCCATGCCCTTATGTTGGTGGCCCTAGAGCTGAGCACATTACTGTAGGGGGTTATGCTATATTATCCAAGGAAACCATTTTAATCTGATGACTCTGATCCTTTACCAGACAGGAGAAAGGAGATAAAGGAGAATTAAAAATGTGTCTTGAAATGCTAAAGCAGTAATTGTGACTGGTGCATTCTCTTTTTCACATTTTATAGATGTTTTCAATTAAAAAATAAATATCATTAAATTATGCAGACATTAGCTGCAGTTTAGGTCTATCAAATCAGTCAATTTCCCCCTCATTTCCTGCTTTAACCATGGCTGTACTGTTAAATGTGTCCTGGACAAAGCTGAGGAAACCAGTCATTAACCCAATACCTGTGGGTTCATAATGGTGTAGCTTATCCTGCCTAATAACTTTGTAAGGCCTCTATTATACAAGAATGATTCAGCCTGCACTAGCTCTATCCTTATTTCAGTATTCAAAGAAAGAAAAGAATAAATCAGCACACCACTTCCAACGCAAGTAATGATGTTGATAGACAGCCCATGTGAAGTCTGTTCTTCTTTTAAAATTACTAAATGCACTTGTTTTATGGTTGTTAGAGTGCTTCTCCATTGTGCATCTCTGTGCACAAGTTCTTACAGAATTGTTATCATTTCAGCTTGTGGTACAGAGCTATTTAAAGCTATTGGTGCCAACTCAGGAATTTGTGTCACACTTTACAAGTACACCACCTTGCAGAAGCCTACGTTGTCCTGAAATCAATAGTTTAGGCTTCTAAGTCTTGTTTAGTTAAGTAACCCCAGTCCTACCAGTTGGCCATATGAACGTGTTCATAAATATTCTGGGAAAATCACACAGGAGAAAACAAGATTTTTTCTTGCCAAGATGAAGCACAACAAGACAGGCAATGTTGATCAACAAACAAGATGTTGAACATGCAGCTGCTGTTTGCTGTGCTACAGACAAAACACACTCTCGCCATCAGCAAAGCCTGGACAGCTGCATCACCAGAAGTTTCGCAGATGCAGAATAGCTAAGTGGTTAAAAACCCAAGTGTTTCAAAAAGCCTATTGTAGCACATTGTGCAGAGAACTCTTCTGTAGCTGTAAGTACAGGTTCACAGAAGCTAATAGTAGCATAATAAAGTTAATAACCTCTGGCTTGTTCCACAGCCACAGAGAAGGGTACTTAGTCCTCAGCAAGTGAGTCAGGACAGCAGGGGTTCCTGCTCCAGAGCCCTCTCTGGAGGAGCCTCTCAGATGACTTACAGGGATCTCTGACAGCTGTTCTGTGAGGGTGAGGCTAACTTTAATCTTTAGAATATCCATGAGGGGGAAATACCACAGGGATCAAACAGGATAGGCATGAACGTTCTAATGCCATATTACTGTAGATGCAAAGTGAGAATAAATGAATAAATGCAAGGACCTCTTGCTGAAATAGCTCTGCTAGTTCCTTTTGATCTGGCAGTTAAACATTCAGTAAGTACCCTGAATTATCCACAATAAATTCTTTCATTTCTATCACTCTTTTCTATAATATGCTTCTGAGTTTTAATTTAAATTTTATTTTCATTCTGTTTTCTCATATGCACACCTATTGAAAAGTAAAACATCTTTTCACTTTTCTTGAATCCGACTGAAGTCCTTAAGTCCTTTTCATCTCCTGAACTACTCACTTGTTGAAAACAAAGACTCTAAAGACTGTTCTCAGTCATGTGAACAGATATGAGCACCTGTATGAAGCAGCTGGCAGGCAGCATATTGTATGTATATTGGAATACTGTAAGCTGGAATTTCATTGATTGAATTCCATTTATAAATAATTATTTGTTCACCAAAATATCTGGAGCAATCTTCCCTTGAGATCATCACCCTCACGCAAGATTTCACTTAGTCATTTGTGAAAATTAATGTTAAAGGTAAATATTACAAATATCTTACCTTCAACAGTTTTTAAGAAGGTCTCCTCTTAGTTTTAGATTTCCACCCATAAATAAGATCTTTGTCATAATTGAAGACAGTGTGCCAGTCACCAACAGTATTTTAGGAAAAGACTTATTACAGACTTCATATACCAGTTCTAGCTATTTAATATATAACTTTTGCCAATGCTATACCAAGCTTGTAATGGATTTTCACATCTTAATGTGTATTTAATCAGGAGACAAAAAAGCAACTGATTTATTTGTTAAAGAAGCTATGATGTTGTTACTGAGTCTAATGTAATGTTTTAGTAGTACAGCAATTATCTTTCTGGTTTTGTTTCTGAATTTTTTCCAAGTGTTTACTGTTTATACAATAGACCTCAGGTACTGTTAAAAACAAAGAAACAAACAAAACAAAACCCAAAAAAACCCCACACACACCACAAAAACCAAACCTCAAACCATCCGATTTACTTAAAGGACAAATCATTAAGAAGTACACAAAGAAGGAGTATGAAATATTTTTTTCTTTATCCTTAGAGAATGGCTTGCAGAGCTTAGAGATTATCATGCCATAGCACAAGAGATGTGGCAACTGATAGTTTTTAGTTTCAAAGCTGTGTAAGTAACGAACTTCAGTAGTTAAAACAGGATGTAACAGATGAGTAAGAGAATACAAAGATCAGTCAAAGGTATAAAAACTTTAATTATCTCAGGAGCAGGCAAGTTGCAAGCAAGGTAAGGGAAAGGCTTAGCTGCAAGGGTATAAAAAAGAGTATAAAAATAATAAAGGGTATAAAAAATAATTTTGTAGAATAAAGTATCTCAAAAAGCTTAAGTATTTATCTGTACAGGTTTTTATTATAGCAGAAACCTGAGAAATTTCTTTAACAGAGATAGACTATTACAATCAGAGAAATGGCAGAAGTGAAAAAAGCAGAGTTTAGATCAAACCAGTGAAATTGAAGTGCTATGTAACTTCATGGCCAAGTAATATTTTTCTAAGAGATCTGCAAGAACCCATGGAAGTACAAATAAAAGTCTGGTAATGTAGCCTGAAAAATAAATTTAATGTTGTAAAACAGCTAAGCTTTATACTTGAAAGTCACTGACTAAATCATCTTGTTTATATCAAATACTTCTCTTTAAAACATTTACAGAACATCAATAGTCTTTAGGTGTGTAAGTAAGCAAAGCAATTTAGAATCATAGAATACCTCAAGATGGAAGGGACAATCAGGAGAATGGCAGCCCAAATGCAGTTGATAAATACCTCATGTTTGAAAAGTATACCCTGAACACTGATGAAACCCAAAGTAGTATTGTCAGAAGAAAGACCTGGATACTGTTGTGTACAGGTCTTTGAAATAGTCCATACTAATACTCAGCATTGCTGTGACACACAGTATTAAATCTTTAAAAATGCAACAGATGTAGCAGAATGATCAGGTGTAGACAGTACAAGAAGAAAGAAAAATGGATGTGCAGACACAATGAACTGTTTAGCCTGAAGCTCGTATCACATCTAAGGAGGCATGTTTTAAATGTATACACAACAGACAGGCAGGTATCGTCCCTTGTTACCTGTGCTATTCTTATCTCTTAAACAAAGACCAGCAACATTTGTAAAGAAGGAACAGCATGTGAAAGATGTTTTGCAAAGCCTGCAGAATGAATGTGAAAAAATGACATGTTTAACCACTTTTCACATTTTGCAGTGTTCAGATAATACAAAACTGTTATCCAAATCTTGAATCATGCTTCAAAAACTGGTGCTAGTAAGGAGTGATTAGTAATTAGTTTGGTTTGTCTTCAGCTGTAAACAAACTCTTCAGATTTGTGCCTTTCCTTGATATAAATGTCAACTCAGTAGAAATGCTAACATATCCAAAACTCAGTTAAGATCATCATCTACTATCCAAACTAGAGAATTTGTTTCCTTCGTCTTCAAACCGAGGGTAACAGTCATCTATTTAACAATTAAAACAGAGCTTACAGAAATGTGATCATCAAGCATTCCAACCCTAACTATTCTATGATTCTATGGCAACCATATTTTATCAGAGATTGCCTTAGGTTGTAGAAAATATGAACAAGCCCTAGGAATAAAATTTACATGAAGAATGCTGAATAAGCAATGAGTTTACCTACTTGGTTTACCCTTCATTTCTCAGAAATGTTGATAGATCCCAGACTAGTCCCTACTTTCTGTGCCTTGCTGGAGAACACAAATGCTTACAAATTGCTTTCTTTACGCCTATGGCATGTTTCTTGCCTATTTGTTCAGCCTGTTATGTTTGTCTAAAATACTTGTGCTCCAGCATATTTTAGCATCATGACTGCAGTGCCATGATTATGGTTGAGAAGGCATTTAATTCTAATTCTGTTTTCAGGAGCTTAGCATCATCTAAACAAATTACATTGTGGGCGCGAATTTCTGTGCCTGTTCTAAACCCACAATGAGCTACCTGTTGTCTTCAAACTCTGCCACAACTGGGATGGCTCAGAAATGTTTATTCCCCAGATTTTAAAAGTATTTATGGAAATAACTGTCTGTCAGCATACATAATTTTTAATTATTTGGACTTAAATCATCTTTAATTTTCCATTACCATAAAATACAAGAATAGCAATACTGCAGATGCAAAGCAGTGTAGATGTTGATTTCATTTAAGTATACAACACACTGCTAAAAAAATAAATTGATATCCAACAGTTTATTTCACATACTGTGGACAGTAAGCTGTTCTAAATCACCTTGGAGTCATTCTGGTTTTCAACAGTTCTGTAACAGTATATGCTTTTTTATAGCACACTCATATTTTTAAACATCTTCAAGTACATATCTATCAATTTCAACGAATCAGAAATTTTCAGAACACCACAAGAATTTGGGGATACTGCTCACTAATGAATGTTTTCTAAACGTAATTAGAAAAAAGTCTTGCAGTTTCAGATCATCTTGGCATGTAGCACAAACATATCATACAAGGTCTGTTCCTTATCACAGCAATTCATGCTATCACCCAACGCCACCACAGTAGTAATTGCTCCTGAAGATACTGCAATGACAGTTGAAACATGCAGTCAGGCTACAAAATCATTAACTTATGCCTATGCAGAAGCCCATGAAGTCATACTTGTATCACTGAAATAGGACCTAGTCATATGAACAGAAAAAAAACCCAAACAACAAAAAACCTGTTTAAGGTTATCCATATCTAATATACATATGCACAAAGGGGAGCACAGGTGCATACACCCATATAGGCACATGGAAAATTCATTTGGTATAAAATGGTAAGGTGATAGCCAAAGTCAAGTTAAGAACACAAAAAGTATGTCCCATAAATTTGTACTGAATTCCTGGAATCCTTCATAATTTTTGTCAAAATATCACTTTGAACATAGCATTAAAGCTTTAAAACGAGAGGCACATATACCAGTTTTCCTTGAATCATCTTGATAGATGTTAATACCATCCCTAATATTACAAGATGTACAAATGGCACCCGCTTGATAGAGATCAGAAGGCTGGAATCCACTCTCCAAATTTCCCATTGCAGTATTTATGCAGGGATTCATAGGGACAGAGAGAAGAATGCCACAGGCCTGCTGCCATCCCATGCAATGTCTCATTTTTTCCCCATAGTTACCATAGGTACCTTCTATCTCGAAGATAGGAGGCTGGGCAAAATGGACATGTTAGCCTAAGGATGGAGAGTAACTGAATAGTAATATCTCCAGTTACTAAGCAATCGCAGAGAAACCACATTCAGTCAATACCTGGAATGTGCTTAGAGCAGATGTGGATACTTACTGTTATGAAAAAAGGACTTTTATGACTGTTGGGCAAAAAAGTATGGTATATGAAGTTAAATTAACACACACACACACACACACACACAAAATCCAATATAGTTTCATGTAAAAACAAAAACAAAACCAAAACCAAACCAAAAAAAAAAAAA
>JBAFWW010011338.1:0-18682 GCA_036873685.1 Agapornis canus | reverse complement strand
CCTCGTGGCCTCCTCTGGACTTGTTCCAACAGTTCCATGTCCTTTTTATGTTGAGTATATATGTTCTTCCATATGCAAGAGACCTGTATTCCTCTTCTTGTCTCTGACCAAATCTTAAGGCAGCTTTCCTATTTGGAACGTTCAACTGCATTAATTCCTACAAATATTAACTGCTTAAATTATATATTAGTATTTTATAAAATGAAAAATATTTTGATATTTTATAATCTAAATATTTTACGTTAGATCTTTATATCAATGGCTTTGAGGAAAAATTTGTCCTGAAGCTGGGACAGTTTTTTTCTAGGGTGCACAAGTGCTAGCACTGATGCTGACAGCTAGCTGCAGCTACCACAGAGCACTTATCTTGCCTGTGTTTGAGTGTGCTGTCCAGTCACAGGATGATCAAGAGATCTTTCTATAGTGTTGATTGCCATGTTGGAAGGTCCAGTGGATGCCAACTAAAGCATGGTCTATGCATGGTGCAAGTTCTTCACATCTTCCTGATTTCTATTTCTGCTCTGCATGTTATTCTGCATCAGAAGAGTGATCAAGTTTTCAATGGAAACAGGAAAAACTGCCAAGGCAATATTCAGCTTAGCAGCTCCTTCACATATATCTGTCTATTGTAATGTGTAATTAGCTGCAGTTCAGTGAAATGCTCCTGGCACAAATATTTTCACATTGATGTGCGGTTCCACTTTACATTCCACCTCATTAAAACATCATAAAAAGCAGTACCTTGACATGCTTCCCATGTGACCACGATTGAAGCTACTATTTATTCATTCACCAAAATCTCATTTGTACATATGCCTGTGTGTTAGTGGTGTGGAGGGGTGAATGTTACTGCAGGCTTTGGGCTGACTCTCTGAGATCACTCTGGTACAAGTTCTGGGTTTTGTAACAGAACAAAGCCGGCTTCCCTTTTGCTCCTTAGAATTGGCTTTGATGTCTTCAAAATATGTCAGCAAGGCAAAGGGGCACAATGAATGAAGAAGGAGGCATAATTCAAATAGTCTTGGAATACTAAGGGAAAATGGAAAAAATGGTGTGCTTTTTACAGAGCAGTAATACCACAGAAGCTTTCTTGAAGCCTGGTAAACCTATTGGAAAAAGTCTTACTAATAAGTCATAATACTCTGTTGTAGAAGAACTAATGGGTGATTTTGAAATTGAACTGGCAATTTAGAAATGAGTCATTGCTTGCATCATTTTTTTTTGTTGTTTTCATGTAGTCAGTATTTGTGCCATGCAATACCGTAGTGGTATTTTACTGTCCCATGATTCAGGTTTCGAATGATAAGGCATGACTGTAACCTATTGCTACACATATTCTTTCCTAATGTATTTTGATAGTTCAGCATGACATATTTTGAATATGATTTAAAGAAAGGTTACTGTTAGGCATAAGTCATTTAGGGCTGACACTAAGAAATTGTTAGAAATTCCTTACCAAAAGACGGTCTGTACAGATTTCTATTAAGAACATAGACTTTGGGACTAAGGAAACATATTTTCAGTAAAGTGGCAAGTGTGCACCCATGTGTAATACAGTCATGTTAGGGACATCAGAGGATATATTTGTAGCTACAGATAATTAGTATTCTAATGTGTTATCATAAAATGATTTGGGTTGGAAAGGAAATTAATGACCATCTAGTTTCAAGCCCCTGCCATGTGCAAAGCACCTTCCACTAGACCAGGTTGCTCCAAGCCCTGTCCAACCTGGCCTTGAACACTGCAAGGAATGAAGCAGCCACAGCTTCTCTGGGCACCCTGTGCCAGTGACTCACCACCCTCATAGTGAATTTTTTCTTCTTTCATCTTAAAGCCATTCCTTTTTGTCCGATCCCTACATACCCTTGTACAAAATCCCTTTCCAGCTTTCTTGTCAGCCCCTTTAGGCACTGGAGGCTACTCTAAGGTCTCCCCAGAACCCTCTCCATAAGAAGGGTGCTCCTCAAAGTTTGGAGTGGCATTCAAAGCACTGACATTTCACCCACTGCCTCAGCCTTTTCTGCTATCATTTCAAATCTCTGGAAATCTTCAGCTAGCTCTAATCTATAATTTGTCAAGGCTTACAGTATTCCATTGTCAAATAGAAAGTTTGAAATTGTGCAGCCCAAAACTCTGAGCACTGACAGTGTTGTGACTGTGAGTTATATTCCAGGTCTAACATTTCAGGAGTTATGTGGCTAGAAGGGAGAAACAAAAGGCATGAGGGAACCCTCTGGGTCATGAGTCTGTAAGAAGCAGTCACTGACACCATGGGTTATTCTGCACCAAACTGACTCTGCTAGCAGTGCTGTAGGGACAAGAGCAAGGATAGGAATTGTACTATAGGGTTTTTAGAAAACATTTTCCTGAGCAGTAGAATAGGTTAAACTCAGGGCATAGCAACATTTTCTTGTGAAGGCTTGAAAATGGTTTCATAAGGATTTCATGCTCTCAACCAGCATTTCTCTTAAGAAAATACAGTCTGTGTCAATGTTTGAGGAGCTGAGAGTTGACCAGATATCGGAGATGGTCTGTAAAATGATTGCAATCTAAAATGAAACAGTAAACTCCCAGACCTAAACCTGTAATGATAAAGGAAAACGTTCCTGCAGACACATGCCAGGAAACAGGAAAAATGGAATAAATGAACATTCCTAAATTTATCACTTTTTAATTTGATTCTAAATAAAAGTGATTATGGAAATAGATAATTGTTGCAAAATATAATCATTGGGTTTGAAATAAACTTTCATGTGGATCTATACTTAAAAAAGTAACATGAGTCTCCTTAAAGAAAAAAATGCTTGCTTAGGAATAGAGAAATTATAGATAACATCTTAAATTCCACCTTGAATCATAGTACTCCTTTTGTTTTACTTTTTGTGACTGTAGAAATGCATCTATCTTCTCAGTATAATGATTTATTTCTTTATTTTCCATAATTATTTTCCACTCTAACACTGAATTGGAAACTATAAGAAGTTTTAAAAGATTAAATGATTTTTTTTATTGGTGGTTTAGGATCATTAATACTTGGAGAGGGAGCTCAAAACCAGACCTGGAACCTGAAACTCCAGGTATTTCCCATATCTTAATTCTAGTTTCTTTACTACTGTACTGTAAGTTTTCAGAAGGCCTGTCCTTTCTGTGTATAAAGGAATTATATTAATATACCCATTAAGCTGTATTGAGTGGTCCATACCAATGATAGTTCTTAATTCTTTTAAACCATTTCTGAAATATATATATAATAGTGTGCTGTGCATAAAGATTTTTAATTAGTTTTTAGTTTGGATCATCTGGGTTACTTATCTTTAAGGCATCGTTTTCTAGCAGAGCTTTGTTTCTCTATTCTTCTGTGTCCTCTTTGTTAAAGACAGGGTAGCACATCACTCCTGCATTCACTGAAAGAAGATAGATTTGGCTGTTTCTGTAAGGGAAGCAGGAATTAACCCCTACCCAATGTTCCTCACACAGCTGTCTGCTTCTTCATGTCCCTTGCTTCCACCTTCTTCCAATGTTTGGTTTTCAGTCATGTGAAATACATGCACATGAATACATGTTCAAAGGGTCTGACTTTGAATCCACTGTGAATCCTACATAAATAAAGTGCTTTAAAGGCTGACAGGAACCAACCCCAAAAGATAAAGCCAGAAGCTTAGAAAAGGAAAATATTCTATTGAAACCAGTATGCTTATACCACCTATAAAAAGGCCTGGAATGATGTGTGGTAAACTGTGTTGTGGTCACATCCTAACTTGCAATGCATTTCAGATAAATGCATGTTTTATATGGAAAGAAATGTTCCCATTAAATTGGTAGGGAACTTCATAGTCACAGCTTCAGAACTGAAAGGGCAATTTTTTATCATATTTTCCTTTTTTTCTTTTTTTTCATTCTGAAATGTAATTTCCTGATTTACGGAAGGGGGAACTTTTCACCCTTTGATTTATTTTTTAATTATTTATTTCTGTAATTAGTTTTTAAATTTAATCGTTTTTCCAAAGCACCCTCAGCAGTGTCAGGGTGTTTGTGGAACAATATGATCTCCCTCTGGCGGCCAGACAATCCTTTTTGAGTCCTTTATGTCTTAAACCAGCAGCATAGCATTTTTTCATGTACCTAGCTGTGACTTTCACAGTGTCATTATTCCTGCAATAAATGTGCCATTTAGGAATTTAGTATGATAGGGACAAAATAACAGAACAGAACAGAAATCAATTGGCCTCCAACATTTGTATTAATATTCATAACCCCACCCTGCTATAGAGAATTCCCTTTAAGAGGCAGGGGTAACCCTGTTTTTCTAGTTTTCATATCCATTTCTATAAACAATAAGAAATGCTTTGTCATTAACCATTGCAAAGGTACGGTCCCATAAACCACCCGCCTTCTCTGTACATTCTCCCTTTGAATGACTACTGTTGCTTAAAGCAAATTATTAAAAACACAGCTGTTTCCTGAGCTAGCTGTTTAAAGGTGGGCACATTTCCTTCATCTGCTCTTGCTTTGTCTGCTGGGGTGACACTACCCAGGTGTGTTTTCTTGTACTATACCCAGTTGCAGTGAAGAATGCCCCCGGTTTAGTCCCACGCTCCTTGTCCTTTGCTGCCACAACCAATTAATATTAGTTCACTTCCCTTCTGCCTCCACTCTCTTCTGCTTTGTGAGAACATGCTGCTAATGGAATACGTGTGCACAAGCCCAGATCCCTAAAGGAGGTCTACAGTAGACAAAAGGGACACCCTTAATTGCAGGTGTTCAGCAGGAGGAATCCGTAAGGGAAAATTAAGACCAGTGAATTGGATGACATGTGTGATCGTTTCCTACACTTCAGTCAAAGAGTCCAAAGATTGTTGCTTTCCACTCTGAGGGTATTGATCCAAACTATAACTGGTGCTTGTCCACAATACATGCACAATCTTTACTTGTTTTACAACATATTTCTGAAATAGGGGAAGAAACCACAATTTAGGTGAAAGTTTTCATATGAGCAGTTTAAAAAATGCTAACAATGAAAATGTTTGGTAAGTGTTGTGGGTATCAGTGATAAGATATGACAGCAATCCTGTTAGAAAGATCTTCTATTAAACTGGCAAATAAAATGAGTTACAGTTTTGCCTTTAGGAGGAAAGGAGGGAAAACTATTTCAGGTACAATCCTGTGCAGTGATATCAGCAGTTCCATACCTGCTTGGTGTTTACTGTTACTGCACCTCACCACTCTGCAGCACGTAAAATTATCTCTCAAATAACCCTTGCCTGATGATGAGCCATAATGAAAACACTTCACAGATGCTACAGATACTGATGAATCACTAAAGTGGCAACAACCAGGTCTTCTCACACAGCATATCAAAACCATATCAAAATAACTGGTTTAAGATTTGTTGTTGCTTGGTGAATGCTAAGAGGAATATTATCTTCTCAAAGTATGTGTTTTAAATATGCCTTAAAGTTTAGAAAGCACTTTTATTTTACTCAAGGGTTTGCACAAATTACATTCATCATTATCTGTGCTGAACAGGACTGAATAGCTTAAACCAGTCATAAAATGAAACTATACTTTGACCTGTTTGAACATGGCATTACCAAAAATCATTACAAATAAGGTGTCTGACTCAATGAATGTCAGTCTTACATTTAATAGAACTACGGGATCATTAAGTGTTTCATTGCATATCCGTAACATCACAGACTGTGTTAACAGCTAAAAACGTTTCTGAGAATATCTTTATTGCCGTTGATATATTCAAGCCATTCTTAGTCAATAGCTCCCTCTTCAGTCCTGCAGCAGAGATCAACATTAATTTGTCTTGGTAAATAAAGTCAGTTGTTTTATATTAATAATGGCAAACACATTCGTTAGCTTTTGCAAAGAATTTTACTTCAGAAAAGCTAGACAAAATAATGTGACAAAAAATAGATAAGTGCAAGCTTCACGACCAAAGCATTTGCAGCTCTTGGAGTCTGCTTCTCCCTCTCGGTTATTTTGCTTTGGATAATTTGTCCAAGACGGAATATAATGCCTGTGATCTCTGGACTAGAAACTGATTATGTGATGTTAGCAAAATTTAAATGGAGGAAAACACGAGTGATATTATAAACTACTATACTGAACAATATAGTATGTGTTAAACTCTTAATGGCTAAAAAAGTAGAATATGCACCCCTGCTATAAGTAAGTGTAGAAACATCTTTATACAGAAACATCAGAGCAATGAAGAATAAAGCTAATTCAAAGTTAAGGATGGTAATTTAACCCATTTTATGAGATCATCCTTTTGTTGTTTGACTAATATCAGCAGTTTTCTCCCATAAATACAACAGGATTTTTAATTCTAATGGCCACTTAAGTCATGAAAACAATATAATTAAAGTAATAAATACAACTTCATGCTTTCATAATTAGAGTAATAAATACATTGTTGTGTTTCTATAACTTATCTGATTGTTATCTGCAGCTTATTTTTTTATAACCTAACACTTAAGGGCTTAGGTAGGAAGTAGTGAAAATAGACCAGAATATAGTCCCTACCCTCAAAATTACCTTGATTCTGGAGGGGAGTTAAAAAAAGGTAAGTGGGAATGGGCTAAACATGTTTCTGAAGGTTATGGTACCTATTGTACATCAGATGCTGCAGTAACAACAGAACCAGTGAAGTAGTAACAGTTGAGATAACAGTGATAATTTAGAAAAACTGTGAACCTTGGGAAATGCAATCTACCAATATTTATACCCTCTTTTTATTACCTTGCAGCTTTTAATCTTGTTCTTCATCCTGTGTACACCTAGAGAAGCCTTTGGCATTTCGTCTTGCATAGTTAACGTTCCTGTGTTTCTGTAAGGAATTCAATATGAACACATTTCTTCAGATTCCCAGGCTGTGGGGCAGTGTACACTCATGGAAAATTATAGCAGTTAAGTCTTTGTATCAATTGCAGTCACCATGGGTAATGCTTTCCTTTCAAAGTACATGGGGCTGAAAAGAGAAAGGAGCCACTGGAACACTGTACTCCTATTGATATCAGAGGACACTCCTTCAATGAAGTCACTGTTTGTTAAGGATTGGGTAGTTATGGGTTGATATTTATTTTTCTCTAACACATGTGGGGAAAGACAGGTCTGTATGTGATACCACACAGTAGATACAGAGCAGTTGGAAGGGAAAAACAGACAAATTAAAGCACCAAGCACAAAGATCTGCCTCTTCTTCCATCTATCACTGTCAGTGGTATTAACATTACTCTAAAAGAAAGATATCCAGGGAACACTGTCAGCCTCCAGTTCCTAAGGCTGGTTTAACATACCTAATTTTATTTATTGATAAGAATAGCATGAAGAACTGATGTTGGCCTAGGAGTGAATATAAAGTTCACTTTGTGTTATTCTAAATGGGTATTCCTGTCCCATGTGTTTCTTGTTTGTTTGGCTTGGTTTGGTTTTGTAATTCACCTTTAAAGGTACTTGACTCTCATTGAGACATATTAGTTATGTCCTAATAAACACACTAACATGATCTGGGTATAAAAGTATAACTTCCAGAGTAAACTCTAAATGTTCCAGATGTGCCAACACTGTCCAGACTAATTCGGATAATATATGAGCTAGGAGTCTGCAAGTGTTTATCTGCATCAGTGTTATTTAGCAATGCTTTGCACCTGCTCCAGGTCTGCTGGGAAGTAACAGCAAATTTATTAGGAAGTCTTGTAACTTTTTTTTGTTCCTTTTTGTGCTGAAGAAATTGTTTCCTGTATATTCATAGACACAACATTGTATTAAGCAGTGGGCTACAGAGTTCTATAGATATTACGTTTTTGTACTTAAAAGTGACAAAAGAAAAACCCGAGTCTCCTGCTCACCTGTTCCTTGTCTGCCTTTGCCTTTATAGTCAGGAAATGGTTCAGCAGTGCTGCTGCTGAAGCCAGCACTTTGTTCAGGGAGTGACACATCAGATGCCTTTTTGAGGATGGAAGGGTTTGTTTGGGTTTTTTTTGTTGTGTTTGGTTGGGTTTTTGTATGTGTGTTTTGTGTTTGGTTTTCTTTGTTTTTCCCTCTGCAGTTGTATTTTAACAGTAACAGTATAGTTGTATTTTGGCAATATCAGAGCAAACCAGTCAATCTGTTTAAGAGAGATGATGAAATCACAGGCTTCCAAGGCAGATAATTATCTGTATTAGTTACATAAAGGTGGTGTCATTTTCCCAGTGAGTCCCCCTGAAATGTCATCTTCAGGCACAGGCCATGGAGAACCTTAATTCAAAACAGAGCAGTCCAATTCATGTAAGCAGTTATTCATAATGAAATTATTAATAGCTGCTGAACAATGTAAATAAGTCACTTAATGTGTACTATTTGAAAGCCTAAGCAGTAGCCAAGTAGCATGAAGACGTTATTGTAAAAAAATTTAGGGAATCACTAGTAAGGAAGAAGTTGTTCATACAAATCCTATATGACTCATTTCAGCAGTTCTAATTTGAGTCTTTTTAAGCTTTTAAAATAGTTGCATTAATTGATTAACCTTTGATAACCTCTTATACCAGGTCAGGAAATGTGTGGATCCTTTATGGTGGAACACTGTTGTATTTAACATTTATGGTTCATTGGCTTGGTTTTCTGTTAGTTTCATGGGCACTGAATTGCAGAAATTAATACACAAAAGTTCCTTAGGTCTGATATTTTCTTAGGCTTCCATTCTTAGAAGATGGAGAATCCCATGAAAGGTCTACAGATGTCAGCTCTGCTTTAGGCAAAAGCTAAAATAAAACAAGTGAATGCCAGTAAAATGGGTGTCACAAAAAATGAAGATAGTACGTTACTTAAGACTTGACAGCGTTTTAGTGCTGGGATTAGTTTTAGGAGAACCTGATCTCATACCCTGTAACTGGGAGCTGGGACAACTGAGACATCTAAACTTGTGCAACTGCAATTAGGATCTACCTTGCTTTTACACTTTCTCAATTGCTCTGTTGAGATTGATTGGGTATTTTTATTGTTTTAATGGAATTATTTTTTAGGGAGTGTGTCAAACTGTATTAGATGACCAATATCTTTGCAACATCAAGAAATGCATCAAGTCAGTACTTCTCATTCCTGCAGGTTAAGTCCAGATAGCATATTAACATATAATCATAAAATCACAGAATAGTTAGTGTTGGAAAGGACCTTAAGATCGTTCAGTTCCAGCCCCCCTGCTATGGGCAGGGACAAACATACACTATTTACTGTTTATTTGTGTTCCCCCTACAACTATGCCTCCCTACTGCATTTACCTTTTTGGCCAGAATGTCTCATGTGACAGATTTTCACATGATTTAAGTCTCGTGGGTAAGGCTCATCTCTTAGGGAAGAAGATGATACATCTCCTGCACAGCTGTCTTCTACATAGTGGTCACTGGGATTGTAGTTGAGAGGATGGAGCCCCCAAATCCCATATGAAGCCCATTACAGTGGACCCTGCTACCCCATTTACAGAGGAGTGACGGTCTGCTGGGTGGTGGGCATTCTCACTTTGTAGATTCCTCCGGATATTCAGGTCTTCAGGTTTTAAATGAAAGGATCCTGCCCCAAGCAGGGTGATAGCAGCTCCCCAAATTGCCACTCTGCTAAATGGAAGCAGTAGTCCATGCAGCATGCCTTGTACAAAACATGAAAATTTGGTTATACTCTAGGGGTCAATGTGTGAAGTGCTTCACTTTGAGCATTTTCTTTTTGTTTATTCAATTAGGAAGGGGCACAGGCTTTATGCAGCCATTTTATTTAATCTTTGAGACTAATAACGAAGACTGTGGACAATAACCCCTCAGCTTATTTCTGTGGCAAACTTTTATTTTATACGTAGGTTTACATCTAGCACAGAAATAAAAATCATGTACTTCAGTGCATGTAAAATGTTGGTAACATTTTAAATAGATGTGTTCGGTATTTAATTTGCATTTAAAAAGCATAAACTAGTTAATGAATCAATTGATTGCTCAAGGAGCACTTAATGAGATGTATTGCCTTATAAAAGAGAAAGTAGCTAAATAACAGAAAATGTAATTGTCGCTACAAGTGTCATTATGTTTGTACTAACTCAGAAATGGCTTATAGAAAGGGCAGATGTTGTGGTGCTGGTTGACGGATGAATGTTGGCAGAAACCTCTGAATAAAACAGTTGAGATGCAAAGAAAACCACACATAACTAAAATAATGGCACACACAGATGGCCGATCCGATGGTCACTCCCCCCCCAAAAAAAAAAAAATATAGAGATCCTGTTTCACAATAGATTTGGATTCATCTAGGTCCTAAAGAAATACATGGAAGGGAAACAAGGACTGCAAAAGACTTCAATTGTGCAACATGTAAACAGATGTCCTATAATTTCTTTATGAAAATACAGGTAAGATTTTTGATCTTATCTGTATCTTATAGAGAGCTTTGCTCATTATTCCATTTCCTACTTTCCATATAATGGCATCACCTCTTTAAGATTTGTCATCTTTTCCTAACCATGTTAAAAAATAAAAATGAATTCTTTTCAAGGTCCTATTGACCATTCCGCCTCCTGGGTTTTAAACTTATTCATACTTTATAGTTTCAGGATTCTCTTTGAATGTTACTGAGACAAGAAGCGGAGCTCAGCTGTGCCTCTCCTCTACTGCAATTGCTGCCACCCAAAAATCTTTTTAGGGAAAACTGCTCTCTGAGTTCCTTTGTTTGTTTTCCTTCAGGAAATATAAGACAGTTTGACTCTTCTTTAGTATAATTCAGCTCAAATGACTTAATAAATTAGTATTTTGGTTCTGTCTAAAACTGAGGGGCTTTCTTGTTTGTTTTGCCTTCCCTGCATCTTTGTATTTTTGTGTTCATTTGCTCCACCATCTGTTAAAGATTATAATTTTCAATTTTCTTTTAAATAAAATGCCTCAGGTGTTAATTCATGCTTCACTGGTATCATCCTCTAGTTTATCAGTGCTAAATATGGATCATTGTCTGACTCTGCATCCTTTCTCATTAGACAGTTTATTATTCTGGCATGGTTTGATCCACCTTATTGGACTGGAAATGATGACCACAGTCTGATTTATGTCTAAACCTAGACTACAGGGAAAACTGCTTGAACTTATGCATCCTAATTTGGATCCTAGAAATATTGCTTTAACCATGTCTAGCATTTCCAAATTGTGAACTTAATTTCATTTTGGAACAATTCATTTTCAGTGGAATAGAAATACCATTTCTACTCATCACTTCTATCTCACATTTTGCAACTGAAATTCCAAGTTCTGCGGTGAAATAATATACACATCTTATTCCATTTCTTATGTTGCATATCTAACTCCTTTTATTGAGTGATTGCCACAGTTTGCCCCTGGTGGTATTTTCCTTGAATGTTATATGTTTTGATGCACCTTAAGTTATATTGTACACAGTGTTGCCATTATTTTGCACCTTGTGTTGCTGAAATACATGTTCTGGCTAAGCAAGCAAGCATAGGTCCTGCTGAGGTACAATACTTTTCTTTATTTAAGAGAAGTAATAGAAACTCGATGACAAAATAATCAATGCTTTTTGAAAATGAAGTCTGAAAGCAAAACAAAACTATGTTTAGGATACCATCTGTTTGCCTAGGAATAAATGAAGTGTTTCTCACAGCTCAGTACTAAGATTATCTAGTTTCTTATTCCAGTTTTATCTCTGGTAATGGAAGTGCTCAAACAGAAACAGTGATTTTATTCAGTGATAAGTTCAGAAGCTGAGAATTTCCTGGGACAAATTTTCAAACACTGGTATTCTTATCATTCAGTTCTTAGCAATTAAGTGCCTCAGAAAAAAAAACCCAAACAAACAAAACACATCAGCTTTGGCCCCCTACTAAATTATAACATTTTTTATTACAAAAATAGTTCTTGTTAGATAAAAATAAACTATCTTCTTAGATATTTTATTACTAAAATAGTTCTTGTTAGATGGATAGATTGGTCTTGGTTAGAAGACCAATACTTCCTCAGGTGTCAAGAGAAATTGCCTTCAAAAATGCCCACCAAGCTGTATGTCTCAGGGTACAAATGTTTGTGTATTATGTGTATACACACACACTTATGTGCGTGTATATATATATATTACAGAGGTACCAGAGCTGGTTGGGAATTCAGTCAAAAATAGTTTGTACTGCATTATTATGCTTTTAGAGTTCTGGAGTGGTTCAGGAATAATACAGCTTTTGGACTACCTTTGTATCCAAGGGACTGTTTTACTTGCCTTTGTCCAGAGCCAAAGGATTTCTTAGGTTTTTCATGTTATTTTATACATTATACAGTCATCAAGTCCATCTCTTCTGGCATCTGACATGCTTCTCTGATTGTAGGAGTGTAACACAGCTCAGGAGCGGTGTGGTCTCCACCTGGAAAAGTATTTCAGCCACATGTACACAGCTGGGTTGAGGGAGTTGTAACTAGTTCTTACTAAAGCAATGTCTTCCACTTACTTCCAATAAGACTGGTTTTCTTCCCCTGTGTTGTCTACGTACAAAAAGAAGTAAAATAGGGGAGTTTCTGACTGTATCAGTGACTTCTGCTGGAGCCTAATGCTGAAGCTTTATGTGAGGGTTAACTTCCGCCTATTTCTTAGTCACAGTGTTCATCTGTGCAGGATGGCTCTGAAATAAAGACATACAAAGCTGTCCATCCCTGGGAAGCAAATATACCATCGGGTGGAAAAGTAACCTTCTCATAGCTCTGGCTTCATGTTAGTGCTTTCTATTATAACCTGCATTTCACAGCAGCTGCTGTAGCACAGTTACCTGTTATTCTAGACTCTTCAAGTACTTGAAATAAGATGATGGGAATGGAGATAAATGAAATGACAGCCTTTGAAAATGGCTGTTACAGTAGACTGTTATAGGGAGTTGCGCTTGTTTTGACTCTTCCTCTCTCTGAAATAATGATTTATTTGTTCCATACATATTCAGAACATACTTTTACAGAAACCATGGAAATCTTGTGATACTGCCTAGCAATTCAGTCCTGAGGTATGCATTTTTGAAGTATCATGTATGTGGGGGTCTGCCTTGAACAAAGAATGTGTTACTGAATTGGGTATTTTGGGTTGGTTTTTTCCAACTTGTTTTGGGTTTGGTTTTTTTGGTGGGTTTTTTTGTTTTGTTGTGTTCTTGGGTGGGATTTTTTGTGGTGTTGGTCTGTGCCTTCCGGCTGAGAGCTGTAAATCCCTGTTTGAATTGTCCTCCACTTAGTCAGTATATGAGAACTGGCTTAATCTCTATCTGACAGTGTTTTAATAGTCACCTTTTCTTCTCTCTGTATTGCACACCTATGGACACACCCACTCTGTAAATAAGGATGTCTTTTTCAATAAGGACCTGAAGAAAAGTGGTAGATTTTTGTTCAAAAATTAGCTTGATCTATCTTTCATTGGGTGAAAAATGCGTTCAGTTCTTTCCTTGCCCTGTGTACTGGACCATTCCTTGCCTGGAGTAAAGCAAATTGCTGATGATTCAGCATCATTGAAAACCTAAACTGAAAAGATTTTTCTGACAAGTTAACCTTTTAAAAGGCTAATGCAAAATGTTGGCAATGGGAAATCTGGTCTTTAACTATTTAAAGTTTTCAGTAGATGCATCTGGGTTGTTCTATATGCAAAGTAAAATATTTCCAGCATATTTTTCTTCACTATCTTATATTTTTATTTATTTTCCTTTAAGCCCCATTTTTCTGCTAAAAAATATAAACACAACATACTTTTTTCTGAATGTTCTTTCAAAGATAAGGATCTCTATTAATACTTATTGAATACATAAGATACAGTCAAAAGGGAATGGGCATCAAGGTTTTCACCTCAACACATAGCTAATGTAGAAGAATATATCAGTTTTAGAAAATAACAGGCAGAGTTTTAGTAGGGGCATTCATGGTTACAAGCTTTTTCAATATATTCTCCATAATTGAGGACCTGTAGGAATCTGGCTGCCTTCCAAAATCTAGGACACCATGTAAAGGTTTACATCTCTGAAAATGCTCAAGTTTTCCCGTAACTCTGCCATCTTCCATCCCATATCTCTGACTGAAAGCACTGTGATATCTCTGTCCTGGAATACAGAGGTGGCATTTTTGGGAAAGGAATATAGAGTATGAGGTAGCATTTCCAGGAGTGACTCTGGTGACTTCATGAGAGTAATCCCTGCAGAGATGTAAAGGAGAATACTTGGCAGCCCTTATTGTGGATAGGGAGAACCCAGAGTTCATGTTTATATTTTAGGGAGAGTATTGCATTACTTTTGCATGATCAATATTTGGTATTCAGTGGTTGTTATTGACAGATATCTATACAATACCACTGCTCTTATTGGCAAATAGTAGTAATCATGTTGAAATGTAAATCCAGAACAAGCTGCACTGCAGGATGTACTGAACAAGTACTACAACAAACGTGTTCCTTTCTTTTTATATTTTAAAGCAGCTGTGAATCCCCTGTATTTTAGTTCCAGGCTGTGATTAGCTTACATAGATTTTGCCTACTGGGCACTGTGTCACTCAAAATATTTGAGACCACTGGGAAAGTGTCATCCTTCCAGGTGCTTTGAGGTTCTGTGGCTGATATGTTTGTTCTCTCTTAATTTCTTTGGAGAAGTAATAGCTTTTGAGAATCAGCTGAAAGAGGTGTCTTTGTCTTTGTGTATAGCTGCAGCTGACAATAATTTAGAAGCAAATGGGTCACATATCAACTGCTCTGTCAGTCAAATCCTTATTATGACCAAAACCCAGTGTCACAATGAATTACCATTAGTCCTCTTAACACACAAGTGCAATCTTCTCTGCATTTTGCTTTAAGTTTGTTCTGCATTTTTTGTTTTATCTTTTATGCTTTGTGTTCCTTGTCCCTTTAGCTAATGCCAAGTGATCTGTTGTTTGTGCAGACATCACAAATAGAATCCACAAAAGAAAGAATGCATTCTTGATGTATAGCATCGCTAAGACTTTGTCAAGGTAAAGTGTAAAAAGAGAATAGAATGGATTTGATGATGAGATTGCATGGTGCTGGCATTACTCATCTTAGAGGAGTGATCTGAGATCTGCCTAGATGGTTCAGGTAACTGAGCTATGACACTCTTTTCCAGAGATGACAACTAGAAAATATGTTTGTGTGTAAAAAACCAGATAAACCTTTCCTAGAAATCCAAATTCCAGAACTATAGGTAAAACCATTATCAGATTTAACTGAAATCTCTGCTCAGTCCCTGGACAGTAATTATATACTGTATCGTTATCTTAGAAATGTGGTATGTACCTGCAGATCCCACTGCATCCTGCAGACTGCTGAGAAGTCCTGTATCTTTTCCTTGTGACTGTTATCCTACGAGCCAAGTTGCTTTAAAGAGCAAACTTCTGAAGTTTTGAAACTGCTTTTTTCACTTCCTTGCAATAGAGTATTTGAACCTTCATGGGTTTAGCAGCAACCACAAGGAGCTGCCTGAGACTTTCATTAGTTTTCTAAATTTTGTTAAATATCCATATTGCTCCTGCTTGCAGCAGCTCTGTCTTCAGTTGCCTAACCTAAGTAAATGCAAGTAAAAAAGCAAAGGCTGCAAAAGCTTCTTGGCTAGCCATGCTGCAGTGTAATATGCAAGATATTCAATGTGCCCTGAATGGAATTCTTAAATATGAGAATTTATCCTCATTTTCCAAATCTACCACAGTTGTTGCCTCTACTCCATGCCTACAGCTTGCCTGAGCACAAGCTGGAGGAATAAACTGCCTTAGATACAGGTGGAACCCTGGTCTTCACCAACACATTGTCAACTGCAACAATTAAAGCCCTTGTGTTAAAGCCTATGGTAAATATCAGGTTTTATGGTGGCTTTGATGGTCAAATCCTCTGTATCTCAGATGCACAAGGAGACCTAAAATACAGCCTCATTTGTAAATTCTTTTTCTCTCTTACTGTATAATTCTGGATTTCAGGACAGGTCTGCAGAATCTGAACTCTGGTGGCATAAGGAGCTTTAAAGGGGTGGATCTCAGCCTCAGAAGAGAAACTGGGTCTTACAGTGGATTTTCATACAACTCCACATGTTTTTATGATATTGGATGATCTCTAAGGGATGCTGTGCCAGACAATACTGTCTATGACTGTAGAGATTGTTGTAACTTTATTTACAAAGGGGATACACTGTGCTAAAGTTGGAAAAACAGTGACTTCCAGAAACGATTTTAATAGTCAAGGTAAAAATCCCATTAGTTAATAAAGAACCCTAGAAAACTGTTGAACATGAATGTCAACATTTTTAATGGATTGTTTTTTTTATTGTGTTCTGCATGTTTTTGTCAGGGGAATATGATAATTATAAACTAGTAACAATAATGAGGTTTTGAATATTCATAGGCAATTAAAACATGTCTCTGTGCATTTTAGCTGTACCCAGTGGGAAATGTTGCTCATTTCTCAGAAATAACTGGTTCACAATCTTTGGTGAAAATTACAGGACAGAAATCAAAAACCAAGTGGGGCACAGCACTAGTGAAGTTCAATTGATTGGAAGCAAAAACAAACAGTACACCACTGATTATTCTGCCTTATAGTCAGCGAATTCCCATGTGAAATAAGAATACCATAATTTACATTTTATAAGGTGTAGGGACATGCCCCATAAACTTTTCTAGGAATATTAGATACCAATTTAGAATTGAAGAATGAAAGCAAAAATCCCCACAAACAACCAAGCAAAATAAGGGGATAACCCAGGAGCAGGTGAGAAAATAATGGGCAAGATTTAAATTTTAACTAAATCACTGGTGGATGCATGTACAAAAAAGTCTTTTGAAGCAGTATTATTCTCACAGATTTATCTTAGTTCAGCTAAAAGTTATTGGATTTGTCACATACCTAAATGAATGGTCTGGCTTTTGTTATGTAGCTTGCCAGGTTATTAGCAGATGATAAGGATCGTTTTGTTGTTGAAGATGGATGAGCCCATGTTTTTCATAGATACATTTTTTTCAGTGGCTTTCTACAATATTGTAGTTATTTTTGAAACTTAAATGGGGAATACTTTAGAGTCACTTCCTTTTGTCTTTGTAAATGTATTTCTCATGAGATCCTTTTGTCTGATTCAGCGTACTGGAAATATTTATGGCATGTTCATGTGCTGTGACATTGAGTTGTCATGAGACCAATTTTGTTGTCATGCATATCAATACATAATGAGAACCTTTAGCAACTTCATTAGCAACTCTTAGCAACTTTTCAAGAAGGATCTTGAAGAAAGAAGGCAGCATCAGCATGTACATTTTGGCAGAAATCTGCCTGGTTCCCGGGCTGACAACCACTGTTGAAATAACAGCAAACATTGCCTGTGTTGCAAAATAAATGAAAAGGAAAGGTTAAGCATGATATTACTCTTGTCTCAGATCTGATTGATGAGCTTGCAGAATATATTGGAGAAGGGTTTTCTGTAACAGTTGCTATAATCAGGTTTTGAGTGCAATATTTCCACTGAGGTGTGTTTAAAAACTATGCCCTTACCAATAGAAAGAGGTGACTGCAATGAAAATTTGAGCATCCAGAAGAATAAAAGGTTGTTGTGAAAACTAATAATAAGGAAAAGTGGTAATAAGAAAAAAAGTAAGTTTCTAAAGATAATTTACTCTTTTGGAGTAACAGTAGGTTTTTTCTAATTAGGTAGCTTTGTGTTGACTACAGCTCAGCAGGGTAAGGCAGTACTTGCACTTGGTGCTTCCAAGCTGATCTGAATTAGTCTCTTCTGCTTACAGGCAGTTCACTGGCAATATGAGGCAAGAGATGAAGTGAAAACGACAAAATAAAACAAATGCTACATTTTCTTCTATGAATATTTCTGCCATAGGCTCAACCCCATTTGAAGCCCAAATGTCTCTAAATGGGGTATCTCTGCAAGATGTTTGCATCTATCTCTGTAACAGCCACAGTTGCAACACCTGTAGTCCAGTATCTGGAAAAATGCAAGGTATTACTCTTGTGTATTGTCTGCCATGATACAAATGGGAGAGGCTCAAGTGTTTGGGCAGGTTTTTTTCTTAACACTTTAAGTATATTTTCCTTTAGATAAATTCAATTTTAAAAATGAGATGTGGAGTTGAAGTCACTTGCTGCTCATACCAGAGGAGTTTAAGCATGTTCCTTAAAGATCTGACTTTCCCACTGTTCAGACTGTGGCCAGATACAGTTCTAGACTGAGTTGTAACTATGCCCTCCTTAATCCAGGATGGACATTCACCTAACATTTTTCCTTTTTTTTTTTCACCCATGTTGAACCAAACCCCTGATTTTTGTTTTTGGAACATTCATTTGTGATGCTGCAATGTGAGGGAAGCAAAACATTGTATTTTCAGTCTATCCAGCTTTTCAGTCATATAGCTTAAGCTTTTGTTTGACTTTTCTTTACAGTTAGGTTCATTTACTGACTCTAGTGAGATTATTGCAGTAAGTCCCATGCAAGTATGTATGACCATGGAATCTCTGAATAGAGGTAATATTGCTCCAGCAAGTGTTACTCTGATATTTTGTTCATACATTACTCTGAATTTAAAGTATGGATCCAAATACTTGTTAAGTTTGGCTCCATAAAGTATGGAGCTATTTCATCTTTCTCCATTTTTTTCTTTTTTTCTTTTTTTTTTTTTTTTTTTCTTTTTTCCTTTTCTTT
>JBAFWW010011337.1:0-24783 GCA_036873685.1 Agapornis canus | reverse complement strand
TTCTTTCCTGTTAGGGTGGTGAGGCACTGGAATGGGTTGCCCAGGAAAGCTGTGAATGCTCCACGCCTGGTGGTGTTCAAGGCCAGGTTGGATGAAGCCTTGGGTGACATTATTTAGTGCGAGGTGTTCCTGCTTATGGCAGGGGAGTTGGAACTAGATAATTTTAAGGTCCTTTCCAACCCTAACTATTCTGTGATTCTATGATTCTATGAAGATAGGTAGACAGGAGAAATGGGGCAATGTTGGGAAGTGTGACAATGAAAGAAAATAAGACTAAAATTAAAAACCAGAACTCTGTGAGAAGAGAAGGGGGAAGGAAAGATTCAAAGCTTTGTGAAGCAAACTTTACTTTGTTCACATAATTGGAATGAGAGAGCTCAGAGTTGCAATTGTATGAGGATTCACAATATCTTCTGCTTTAACTTGTTTTGACTTTTATCCAACTTCATGAATGTGCTGCAGGTACTAACAAATGTGTGTCTAGGTTTCTTTAGGATGGCTTATGCTTGGATGGGTATGTAAGTGTAGCAACATTTAACAGTTACGCATAATTTTCTGTGTTTGAGGAAGCTGTTTGTATTTTATGACCTTCCATCTAGTACTTACTGGTTTCTTTCCTTAAAAAATATAATTTATTTGAAATAAGACATAATGGGCAATGGCTTAAACATTTGCTTCTCAGTTGCATTCAGAATGAAGGACAAACAGAAATTTTGCTGGTTGCTCTGTCTCATGGTGGTGTGATCCTACTGGTGCTCAAGTTCTAGTAGCCCAGTCAGGTTTCAGTTCACGTCATTTTGCTTTCCTTGCTGGTAGTCTACAGTCCCTGCTGCCTTCATCATTGTCCTCTCTGCTAAAACCAATTTTTATATCTTCTATTAAGTTTGCATCTTTTTTTATTAAAATACTTCTGTACGCAATGTGCTGCTCTTATGTGCTTGAGTAGAACTTTTTCCCTTTTCATTAGTTTCCCCTTTCCATGACAGCTGTTATGTGATTGCCCATTGTTTACAGGTTGCGTGCATCAAATAGCAGCAGCAAGAATGAACCTCATATTCTTGTTCCTTGCCGTACATTAGTGGGCAAGCAAATGTGCGTAATTGTGTTTTTTATCTGAGCTAATAGAAGCTGTGCCAGGTTGTTAGACATGGAAGATTGCTTAATACCAGTTCTGTCCCTTTCAAGGGTCTCTGAAGACCCTGTTGCCTGGATACTCTGAGCTCTGGGTACCTCAGAACGCACTGGCAGGGTCTTGATATTTGCAAGGGAACTCTCTGGATCCTTAACTTAAGGATCTTAATCAGAGAAGTTGGTGAAGCTCTGTGTTTCCTTTTCCATCTATGCCTTGGAAGAGAAAGGGTAGCTTTTAATTATGTTTTATTTTTAGTTCTTTTTCCCTTCCTTTTTCCTTTATTGTTTCATATCTGTGATGCACTTGTCACTGTTCTGGTGGTTTATGAATACTATTTAGGATTGACTCATTTATTTCCTTTGTGTGCTAATGTATGCAGTGTATCAAATTTACACGCATCCTATTAAAATCCCTTAAAGGGAAATTGTTTCACTTTATCTTTGAACTTTATTTGATGTGCCAAACACATGTTAAAAAATGCATGAATCTGAATGAATTCTTCCCCCTTGACCAACTGATTTCCTGCTGAAATTTGAATACTGTACACTGGAGCTATCTGCAGATTCTTTTGACAGCTTGAGTATATTTCCAGATGGTGTGTAATCACCATCCCTTTTAAAATCTGTTTTATAATGGTGATAATTAAGAATTATTTTCTAGGACTGAATAGTCTGTAAACCCAAATTAAAAATGGTCAACAAAGTAGTTGGCAACAAAGGGCTGAGCTGAAGTTTGTTTCAGTATGATAGGATCATGATTGCACCCTTCTTTTAAATGTAATGGTATTGTGCTAATTGTTGCACATGGAAACAAAGTAACTCAGCTTTAGACGTTGTCTATGGCACAGAAAAGGGGCAGAGATATTACGTTTTTGGTTTGATAGATTCTTAATCAGCTTAAGCTCATGTTGAAATGGTACTTTCAATAATAAAACTTATTTATATATACACTGTGTAGTGCTCTCCATGCAAAAGTACTTGAAATAATGAAGATTAACAGTCAGATATTATAAAAATTGTATACATATATATAGTCTAAATCCATATGCAAGTTGAGTGACTGAACTTTGTTTTTCTTATGCTTTTGAAGTATTACTGCTAAACTTCATATTTATTCAGAATCACAGTTATTAATTATAGAGCTGTAATTAGCCATTGTATTTAATTGCACACCATTATTTCCATCTACTTACCTAATTAATGTAGTTGGCTTGTATGTATAAAACTGTAATGAGAAAATATGATACTATGGAATGGCTGTCCATTCTTGTCTGGAATCACTGCCATTGTTGGTTCCCAGCAGCAAGTCCTATGCACAGTAACTTAAAGCCTGGTTGTTGAAAGGAAATTCAGTAATTTAAAATGCTTCACTTTAGTCCAAATAGTACTGGGTTTGTGGCAGGAGTGGGGGAAATGACTTAAACATGTCACTTTTAATTTAATAATTTCAACAGATCTAACTTTTTTAATCCAAGATCTGGTAATTTAACAGGTGAATTTCTGTCCTTTGCTACAGTACATTCCTAGTGACCCTTGTAATCTTTGCGGTTTTCAGGGTTGGTCAGTTCTAGCATGATTTCTACTGCTTTTCATATTATTCATAAAATCTCATTCATTGATTGCTTCCTAAGTAATTGGCTTGAAAATTTTCTGCTTAAAATGAGTTGAATATCTTGTAATATATCATGCTTTTTCTGTTCTCTGATGAGACAAGCATACAGGTAATATTGATGCATGGAATCTCCTGATCAAACTGTAACTGCTTCTGCAGTGTTCGGATTGACTGATAAACACAAGGAAAAGTCAGTAAATCTCAATTATGCAAAATCAAACATGATCGAAATGTAGCTCAGCTGAAAGAAGGTGCATTAAGAAATTGAAGGAAAAAGGAATGTTTTTTATTTTTTTGGTACTGATCATTGAACTCTAGTTATAGCTCTGGTGCCAAAGAAGCATCTTGATAATTTGTACATCCACTTTGGAATGCTTAATTAAGAAATATATGCATTAGCAATATGTACAGCCCATTTCCTGGCAAAGGCATGACTTGCCATAGGCTTACTTTGCTTGTGCTGCAAAAGAAATATATGTGATAATTTTACTGGTAAGTGGTCATACATTGATCTGATATACATACACTACTGATCTTTGAGAAGCCTTAATGGGATTAAAGAGAAACTACATCTATTATTTATAAGACTGAAAAATTTCCTATCCTACACTGGATGACGAGTGAGGACTTTAGTGATGCTGTTAATGGAGAGTCTCTAGGGGACAAGGGATAAGCATAACTGGTTTGAGTACCCCGGTCCTCAAAGAGCTTAATAATAGTATCCTCTGCATGATTAGAAAATTATTAGCAGCCAACAAAGATGGCTAAGTTAAAAAAAATCTGCTTGAGGCAGTAATGTTGTTCACTAAGTGCTCTCTCTCACTAAATTGGAGTTGTATGATTTGACAATGTATTCTTGCAGTTATGGCAGTTTCTGCAGGAGGATCATGGATGGAATCAGTGGGAGGCTCTCACCAACAAGCATATTTCAGACTGAACTGTGGGAGAGATGTGAGAAGAGTAGGAAGGAGAAAATGAATAGAAAGGGAATGCATTGTCTTTATTATGGAGTTTCTAGAAATGTTCTGTCTGCTGTTCCTACTTAAAAAACCTCAAAACAAAGAACTGCAACTATTTAAACAGTTATTAAAGCTGGTAAATCTTAATAATAAAGACAAGCTAAGAAAACACATTGTGAACCAAACAGTGGTTTTGGCATGTTAAATACGAATTTGTACCATTGCTACTTTTCAGATAATTTTGTCTTTGTGTTGAATTTATCTGGTGAAAACTACTTTGTTCACTTTTAGAATTCTTTGTTGGAGTTTTTATCCTTTTCTTCACTGGACTTTAATCCGCTGTAAAAGGCAAGAATATGGCATAGAAAAGGCACATAAACAAATAGGAACAAAGTGTCTGCAGCATGCCTGGAATCCATACAGAAGAATATAATCCCATTTGTCTGCTGAAATAAATGGAATCCTAACATAGCCTTGCAATCTACAATGCTTTTATCAGTTAACATCAAGTTTTGAATTTAACATAATGGCTGATGAAATATGAAGAAGGACCTCTTCTATTATGAAGAGAAGGCTAATTTCTGTCTCAAATTTCCTTTTAAATAAGTTCTGTATGAGTATGTGCTTTAAGGCAAATTAACAGTTCAAAACATCTTTGCTTAGCTAAACTAGAATACAAGATCCATCCAAACTTTATTTTTAAGGGAGCACAAATATTAAATGAAATTGCCTATCAAAACTGTCCTGATTTGTTAAGTCTTGGACTTTGTAAATTAGATCAACATTGAAATTGTTTGTGCAAGCATCATTTTGTTCCATTGGTGGCTGTGTATGCAGAATAACATAATCTATAAATTACAGTATCACCCAGGCTTTTTCCTCTTTTTCTAACTCAGTATAATATTCTAAACTATGTCTAAAAGTAATCGTGTTTATAAAGTGTTTTGTTTTCTCAGAAGTTAATGCGAGTTCATGAGTGGATAAGCTGAACCTACTTTATTAGTAAGTTGTACTGATAAGGCCCAAAATATTCTTGAACTCTGAAGCACTTTGCACCTGGACCTATTACAAGATTTCTCTTCTGATATACAATTCCTTTTATTTTTTCATCATCTTCACCATGGGCTTTTCAGATTGAGCATGTCTAGTCAATAATACAGAGAGCCTTTGATTTTGCCTTTTCCCTAAGAAGGGAAGAAATTATTTAGTACATTTTTTAGATATATGAGCACATTTTCATTGTCATGCTTGGTATACATTATAGTGCCTCCAATCTGCCAATGATATTTTCTTCTTAATAAGTAATTATTGATAATTTGGATGCTCTTAATAAGGGCAAATGGTGTTTATTGCTCTTTTTCAAGCTGTGGGTAAAAGGTATATATTGAAGTTATTAAATATGTATTGTACATATACTTGTTTTGTAAAATAAAGCAAGGGAAAATTATGTTATAATGCCATCTGAGGTAGAAGATATGTGTCAATGAATGTTACAGGAATTTTGTCAGTGGTCAGCTTTATTTCTGAATACTTGCACTCTGAAGATGACTTTTCAAGTGTTTTCTACTCCTTTAAAGAGGATAAGAGAATATTCTTTCAAAATAAGCTATTGGACATAAAAAAAGCCCCAAACAAAACCCAGCAGAGACGTCTTTGCCTTGAAATCTTGAGAAATGTATGAATTTGGGCACAAGCTTTATATGGTTATCTGTAGTGATTCACAGTGCAAGTAGCTTAACTAGATTTCAAAATTGAAGAGAAAGCCTTTATTAAAAACAGAATGCCTACTATATCATCTAGGCTGCCAAATTGGTATAACAGCTCACACAATTCAGCATGTTTTTTGTTAAAATTGAATCACTAAAATTGAGTCCTGAATAAATTAGTCTGCTAATCTTGTCCCTGTTTTAGCTGGATGTATGATCTATGACTGTTATATTTTAAAAATAGATAAATAAAAATTGTCATCTAAATATTCAGGCTCTGATCCTGAAAGGACCTTTGAACGTGCTTAATTTTAGCAACATGAGGGTCCCAATGGCCCTTTAGCTGTCTAATGAAGTGTTCAAAAGTAAGCAAGCATAATAAGCAAGCATAATAATAATCTTTGTTGGAAACTGGGCGTAAGGAAGTCATAAAAATGGCAGTCATGTGTCCAAAAGAATTAAGCATCTTTTCAAATTGCTATGCCAGAAGGGGTAAATTTAGCAGAAAATATATTACAGTCATGATTAGGGAATGGCTACAGACTTCATTAGCTTGTTTTTAATGTTGTATATATATCAGAAAACACTTTCACTGTCATTCTACAGAAGAAAACATGAATATAGGAAGAAACTAGCTAGTGAATAGGCTGTTTTAGTGGGTTTTAGAATTCTAAATCAAGAAGGGACCCATTGCTCATAAATTGTATGCGTTTTTGCATAGAACACTTTTGTAAGGAAAAATGTCATAAAGGACTTGCAAAACATACTGAATGCATGATGAATTTTATAGCAAT
This sequence comes from Agapornis canus, assembly GCA_036873685.1. Taxonomy (NCBI): domain Eukaryota; kingdom Metazoa; phylum Chordata; class Aves; order Psittaciformes; family Psittacidae; genus Agapornis; species Agapornis canus. The sequence goes on along the minus strand of JBAFWW010011337.1, from coordinate 18,581 downwards.
TTGTAAGTAAATCTGTTAGTCTGTGCAGAAATTAATTTTAAACTGTTATCTTTAAAGAAGCCTAGCATGTCTGTTAGTTTCTCCTTTGTCCTCTATTTTCCTAGTGGTTTAACAGCCATTTTGTACCTCTTATGTGGCCAAAATTAAAATCTTGTGACTAGACAACAATAGAAAGCATTAATTGCTAGTCAATGGAATAATTTGCAGTGGTACTTAATTGTGGAAGATTTGTAAAGGCTATGGTAAGGGTCAGAACAATACCTCTTTTTGTGACCTCAGGGATAACTTGAGTGAAGGCTAGCACTCTGGCATGTTTGTGTTTATGTGCACGATCTAAACACACCGGCAGTAATGGTGGCAGCAAGTCTATAGGCAGACAGTCTGTAACAGTGTGCCTGCAACCTGCAGCAGTAGACTGCACAGCATGCCCTTTCCTGTGTATATGTGATGTGTATGGATGTGTGATTTCTTGGTGCTGAGAACTCTCATGGTCCTGCTGGCTACTAAAGCAAGCGGGCAGAACCTGTCCTCATGAAGGCTTTCTTGTCCTGTATTCCTCTATGCACTCCAAAAAAACCCAAGTCATGTCTCATCATCTTATAAGTTAATGATCAGATCAAAATACTACTGGTCCTGGCTTAAAGTGTACCTGTGGGCAGATGAGGACTATCCCAGTTTGGCAGGGCAAGGAGTCAGCCAGTGAGTCTTTGTGGTGCCGGTGGACTGCATAGAGATCCTTAAAAGTGGTCTGTGTATGCAGCTGAATGGTGGAAGCTTGCTCTGTTTGAGCTGGTGACCACCTGGGTGAGGTCTGCATTGCCTATGTGCCATGGCATGGCATGGTTCCACTGCTGGGCTCTACCTGCTGTAGGACAAGCCAGAAACTGCCAGTACTCCATGAGTGTGCTCAGCACTGTGTGAAGCTGCCAAGCCAAAGGATGGGGCTATCTCTCTTCCAGTCTGGGAGGGCAGCATTTTGACCCTGCTCATTAATGAACCATCTGTCTGGAAATACCATGTTCTGGGAGAATCCTGTTCATGTTCATAAATAATTTCAACTTTTACTCAGCTAATTAAATGGCCAGACCAAAACTACTTAAATTGGGTTATTTTTAGTATTTAAATGCCAAGGGTGTTTGTTATGCCACAGTCATTACAACTGATCTGAGATGTAAAGTAACTTTTTAGAAAATTCCAAAATTTCTTATATACAGAAGAGAGAATACTGAAGAAATATGAAAATAAAAAGATCAACTATTTTAAATGTAATCTCTTGCAGGCTGATAACTATCCAAACCTGTAGGCTGCGTTTATTAGTTTCTAGTATGCAGCTACTATAGAGAAAAGGTTGGTCAGCATCTCAGCAGTCTGTTTTTATACCTTAACTTGAATTTTCCTCTAGTATTACTCAAGTTTTGAATTTCTTAAGATCTTTTCCCATGAAAAAGATTTGAACAACTGAACCATTGTTCTTTGGTAAATTTAAGAGATCTTCTATTGAGAGCTAAACCCAACTGATAGCTCTTTAAAGCAGAATCAATATATATTTCAATGTCAAAGTCTGTTGCAATTCAAGATTATTTTGAGGGCTAAGTCTACTTGAATGGAGGCAGGCAACTGTTTCTACCATCCCTTCCACCTTTCAAAAATGTAGGTAAGACAAATGTAAACTATGCAAGTTCGTATAGCAGTAAACCAGTAAATTTAATTTCTGTATGCATTTACCTATTCTAGTTTTCTTTGAGTTAGTTACTGTGTTCTTGTCTTCTTATCTAATTATCTATTCAGTGCAGATGCTCTGCAAGTCATGAACATGCATGCCATCTGTGTAGGCCTTCATTTCCAAGAGCAAACTACTCCCAAGACTAGCTGTGATCAATTGATGGATTGATAATTGGTTTGCTGATCTGTGCCTCTCAAATGTATGTTGTCAGGATTCTTTTTGCAGTAGTTGTTTTCTCTAATAAAGAGAAAGGTTATAATGTAGATCACACACAAATGCTACTTTATTTGCCTGCAACACACTTAGTGTTGCAGCTGTTCACCTTCCTGCCTGAACTTTAGAACAGCCTCAATAATACCAATAAATCAGACTTCTTTGATTTGGAGTGACTAACTTAGGAAATGGAGTGATGGTGACTGATCTAGGTAACTTCTGTCACCTCAAATGTCAGGTGATAGGAGTAAGGAGACCTTGGAGGATTATAGGAATTTAGTTGATATTGTCTAATTATACATGTAATTTGGGAGTGGCTGCAATGTTTTGTTGAGCTCCATTCTCATCCTTCTGACTCTAATCACAGCAGTATCCTAGCGTGGACTGTTTACCATAATGCAGATAGTGACTCTATAAATTCAGAGTTCATAAAAGTGTTAACTTGATAACAGACTGCCTCTAAACACAGCTGACAATAGCAACAAATTGTGTGAAGAAGTGCTGCAAAACTAGGGAGAAACTTATCTCATTCCTTTGGTAATATCATGCTTTCACCCCAGCTGACAATGAAGTACCATCCAGCTGCTTGTTCACCACTCCACTTCCACCCTCCTTTGGGATGGGGAGGAAAATCAGAAGTAAAACCTGTGACTTAACAGCAGTTTAATAATTGAAATAAAGTAATAATAATGATACAGGGGAAAAGATAGAGGAATAAAACCCAAGAAAGACCAAGTGATGCACAGTACGATCGTTTACCATGTGCTGACTGATGCCCAGCCTGTCCCCAACCAATGACCTGCAGCTCCCAGCCAACTCCCCCTACTTTATATACCAGACATAACATGCTGTGGTATGGAATACCCATTTGGCTGGCTCAGGAGGGGTGGCCTCTCCCTGCTTATTCCTGGCTTCTTGTGCCCATCATTGCTGGCAGAGCATGAGGGACTCAGAAGTCCTTGGCATAGGATAAGCACTACTCAGCAATGACTAAAGGGTGTGTTACAACATTATTGTCATACTAAAGCTGAACCATAACACTGCACCAGCTACTAGGAAGAAAATTAACTCTGTCCCAGCTGAAATCAGGAGAGGTAAATACAAAATAGTAGAAAGAATTGCACTGTATTTTCTTAACCCTGTTTTACTGCTTTGGGGGGAATACAGGCACGTACACATAAGTATTGCCAGTGAGGTTAAGGAAAACTTAATCTGCACACACTAATCATATTTTATCAAGAATCTCTCTAAATATGAAAGAAAAATATATTTTGCAAATTACTTCTCAAAGAATCATGTGGAATTTTTCAGATGCCCTCTGACAAACTCTCATGGGGTTCTGCTGGGTTTGTGTCTTTAGCATGTTTTTATTTACTTTAGCCTTTGAATTGGTTCATGTATCTTCTTTTTGTATATTTGTATTGCATTTTGAATGACTGGTGACTAAAGCTGAAGAGCCAGAGCAGAAAAAGCATTTAAAAAAGTTCTCAGTGTCACAGTGATCTCTATATCATAATCACTGAAATCTGTATGAAATGCATTTTTTAGTGTAATCTTCATGTCATAATTATTGTAGATAATTGGGGCTTGGGGTGTTTTTTCTCTTTTTGCTTCAATTGGAGGACATTCTAAGTTTCCACACAGCATGCTAACTACTGGGGCTGATTAGTGTGAAATTTGACTTGCATCAGTGGGACACATGAAAAAGAAATACAAAGTTTTAATTCTTATATCAATTATGATCCTTTTCTACTGTAGATGTTCAAATGCTCTTTACCTTGAGAAAATCAATAACCATTGGAACATGAGTTTAACAGGCCAGTTCCTTTTAATGACAAACTTGTTCCGACTTCATGTTTTTTGTTTTTAGCCAGAACAGTTTGTGCACATGGAGTTGGTATACGATGCTTTGGATCAAACCCTAGGTTTCTGTATGTTCACAGATAATGAAGACACTGGTTTGGGATGTAGGAAGTAAAGATCTGGGTCCTGCTCAAATGAGCAAAAATAGTGGGTTTGCTATAAATAGCTGTGAATTATTCTTAAATCTTGAAGAATCTTGAATCTCTTGCAGCTCAGACCAGTCCTTTAAGCTGCAGGCTAGGCAAATCTGTCTTGTCTTCTGATTCTCAAACCTTGCAATAAAGCATGTTGGTTTCAGTAAATGACAAAAATTGGACTATTTTTGACTAGATAAAGTAGCTGCTTTCAAGAGTATATGTGGGTGTTTCCATAGGTTTGACAGTACCTGTAAGTGAAGACACCTCCTGAGCTTAGAGCAACCGTTTGAGCTGATTAAGAGCCTCTGAGGGAAATGTGTAACTTTACTAGGACTGGCTTATGTCAAGATCAACCTACAAACAGGTATATACATTAGCAGTATGGTTTTCCTTGATAGATGCCTGAATCAAATTGAAGACAGTAGACCCAGGTTCCATGTCATAGGATTGATTAGACTATGTAAAGTCTCATTCTTACAGAGTTCTCTAAGGGATGATGCACAAATGGAGTACCTATAATGGAAGGGGCTGGAATCCATGTGGTATCTGCCACAAAAAAAGAAATTACACCCCTTGTAGAAGCACAACTTCTAGTTTTTGTGCCAACTGAAGTCTCTATTGGCGAGCTAGTTGGCTTTAATTTTGGAGGTTAAGAGTTCACTACTTGGCAAGGAACTGTAAAAAGCTGGTCACTAAAAAGAAATATCCCATTGCAGAAAACTAATGAGGGAGAAATTATATTGCCCTGTCTTTTAAGGAGTGAAATGGCCTTAGAGAGATATCTCTGATTTAGTTTGATATAAGGACAGTAAGACTGTGCATGTTTTAACAAAAGCACACCTGTAGTATTAGTGATTATTATTTATGCATGTGTGCATCATTCATAGCAAGAAGCTGTGCAATTCAGCAACTTCTATTTAATTGATGATTGAAGCCCTTCCTAGAAGTGCTCTAAGTAATTTTGGGTTTGATGTTGCTACAGTATGGATTGTGCGTTGCTGATCTGTATTCAGCTCCTATTATTTGAGTGCTTTCATTCATAGAAGACTGAAGTAAAAAGATAAAACTTCAGAGACAAAAGATCACAGAGGTGGTCAGGAATGGCTCATTTCTGGTAGTTATCAGATGGGTACCAGGGAGAAGAGAGCTCATTTTTCATTGGATTGGGAGCAATCAGAAACTCAGTATTTGCTTTGCACCCAGGTGCTGGTAGGTCCCCAAGCAGCATGCAGAATTCTTTCCTAGCTAGCATAATTAATGTGTAGTAAGAAAGGAGGGCAGAGGAGTGAAGAACACTGAATAACTATTAATTCTGCTGCAATTTGTATGGGTTCCATTGTGTGTTTAAGTTCTTCTTTGTGGGAGGGAGGGAAATTACCCTTCAATTTTAAAAACTGGTCATAAACAAGTTTTAAAGGACAAATGTCTATTTACCACTGTGCTAACAACAATGATATAAAATACCTACAAAATGAGAACAGTAGAAGTAGTGGAGAGCTAAATCTCTCTAAATATAACAAAAGCAACTTTGAATCTGTGTGAATAGCTTCTAGCCTGAGAATTGTTCAGTGAAGGAACGCCCAGGTAATTTTCAGATATTGAAGACAGCAGAATTTCATGATCTTTCATTGCTCAAGGCCTTGAACAGATGTTGTCTGTCCTGTATTGTAACTGTCCTGTCCCCCCTTATTTCCCTTCCTGAATACACCACTACTGGATGAAGCAATTAGGATTCCTGCCTCCCCTCCCAAATATTTATTTAACAATTGGTTTCAGATTATTCACTTAGCTCTAATAAAGGTTAGCCTTCTCATGCCAGCCTCTGCTTATGGACAAATAGCTCTCCCTGTGAATAGCTGACTGTGAACCAAATGGCTAGTGAATCCAAATGCTAGTATGATGACCTTGCTGTTATGATTCCACCTACACTGAAAACCAGTTTGATTTATGAAGAGAAATAAATTGCTTAAACAGTGGATATGGCACGAAGAGTGAACTGGTATTGTTTATTTCCATTATTCATTTAAAATTACTGATGCAATTAAATATCATTTACTTGCCCCTCCTCTGCCAGAAAGCAGTAAAAGAAATAAAGATAATCATAGTCTAGAAAATGAGGTAAAAGTTCTTCCCTTGTTATGCTCTCAGCGTTGTTTGGATCACAGTGCATGTTTGCCATTTAAACAGTGTTCAGTAGAATATGCCTGCTGATTAATGCTGTCTTTTATATACTAGATACTTATCTACACACACTGTCTATTCATCCACATCCCATCAGTTATTTAATATGTAAAATGAGTCTTATTTTTAGGAAGACCTTATTGTATGAAAACTGATGTTTTTTCCATCTAACAGAAATACACAATTCATTTTCCTCTTAGACGAGAATCTACAATGCACAACTTACCAATTCCCAGAAGCGATAAAACCATTTGGAATAATTTTTCCCAGGAAAACATCTAAGGTGTCAAGCTCCAAATAGCAGGAATAGTTGACTAATGAAGCATACTAACTTAAACTTTTTCTAACCTTTGTATTACTTCAGTCTGTTTTTTCTGATTGGGAATCACTTTCTTCTCTGGAATATAAACTCATCTTTGATCTTCAATTTACATCAGTGAAATAATGATTACTTGAAACTTCTCTCTTTCACATGAAAATAATGATGTCCTTATAGGACTGGGAGGAGAGGGTTGTTGTTTCTTAATATGCCAATAAAACTTCAGTGGGAATCTTCATCTTTAGAGAGGTGAAGCAGATCTCTGCATGGTGACACCTATGCCCAGGTTATCTTTAGTTTAATCTCATGCAGTAAAGGAAGGTGCTACTGAACTGATGCACAGGGATTTCTGCAGGTGCAGCCTGTGCAGGACTGAATTTCATACTGAACCCTGCAGTACAGCACTCAAGCATGCACTTGCAGCAAGGCAGAGAGAGAGAAGCACCTCAGGTCCAGAGTGTATCTGTCTTTGGGATCCTCAGGGCACAAAAGGGTGTCAAGTGCTAATGGTTCCAGCTTGTTCTGCTGTACCGCACTCTGTGGATAGCCTCTGGAGCCTCTCAGAGTTTCTGAGTGTTGGCATAATTTCCTTACTTCAGCATACAGAAACAGCTCTTGTATAAGTTGAGAGTCTTTAGCTGACACTTACAGGAAGCTCTTTTAGTAAATCTGTCTTAAATGCTTAAATTTATGGAGTATCTCTTGCTCAAAATACATAGTGTGTCTCTGGAATTCTAGTATATGCCATATGATACACAATTTCTTCTCAGTTGAACAGTGACCATACATGCTCATTGTTTTGCTTACATGGTTATGCGTACTCACCCAGAACCTGTATCAACGAGTTCTTTAAGCCTCATGCCATTTGAAATACTTTGAAGCTGCTATTTGCATATTATTTACATATGCTGCTCATAAATGCACTGTTAACTTCTAGTGCAATCTCAGGTTATTAAAGCAGGGTGCCAGCCTTTTTCTTCCTTTCTCACTTCTGTTTATATTTCAGGTCTTTACCTGTCTGTGGGTTACTTTTGCACATCTTTTACTTGTTAAAAAAGAAAAGAGACAGGAGAACCACTATTCATAACAAAAGTGTAAGTTTGGATGGGAAAAAGTGATCCTTTGCACTATAATTTGACCAAGGGGAATAATTCCAGAGCAGTAATAACTTTTGTTTTCATTTAAGCCCTGGATTAGCATTTTCTGTGCTTTATAAGTGTTCATGCAACAGGTCTGGTCATCCATCATCCAGGAAAATGAGCAAATTTCAACAGTTTTAGGAAAGATTTACTGTCAGGATGCTTGCAGTCTGGAGCAGCTATTTAATGTTCCAACAAGCCTATTCTAATAAAGTGAAAGAAGTACAGCCTACAGCTACATAAAAGGTGCAAGCAGAAGCAGGAAATAGGTTCTTGAGCTAGAGAGTCATGTGTGAAACTGGATAGGAGATTAGATTAGGAATTAGATTTCAAAAAATCCAAAGAACATTTATATAAAATAGCCTTTTTCATAGGGAATTTGTAATCAAGAAATCTGAACTGAATTTGTTTTGAGTATAATAGGTGTATGAATACAGTGACTGAGGATTTTCCATCTAGTCAAATGCTGATTCACTTACATCTTATTTCCAGGAATGCATTTTTTAGAAACTTATGCTTCCTTTTTGGGGCCTTAATTCTGTAGGTGTAAAGCTTTTGAGATCCCTATTGCTCTTTAGATTAGTTTTCTTTAGCAAAATAAAATATTAAAGTATCTTTCTTGATATTAATCTGATAGAGAAATGTAAAAAAAGAAAAAGAGGCAAAGGTTTTCTTGCATTGTTTCAATTCTTATGTTTTATTTCCTCTATGTATCATCTTACAGATGTGTTAGCCTTTTAAATAGTGCTATTTGTAAAAGCTTCATATCAATAGTTGGTATATTTTAATATATATTCATTGACCTACTGTGTTGTTCTTTGTAACAGATGTAGAAGGAGATTATTTGTGATTTCCCTCTAATGAGACTTGTTTAACTGCTTATTGACTGTAATTTGCTGTATTTTGTGCTTTAAAACAGATGGGAATGAAAAATAAATGAGCACCTCTGGCATGAATTTGTTTTGACTTGCTGTTAGACTTTTTATTGATGGCAAATTCTATGGTAATCCACAGGTTGGTCAAGAGCAATATATAACATACTTGTGGATGTAGTTCCATGACAGCATACTGTAATAATAAGTGCTACAGTTATGGTTAATATTTTATATCAAGAGACTGTTATTGTCTCTTGCTTAGCATTCTTGCTATGGTAACCCTGCACTGGAAGATGGAAGAGGGAGCAAGAGAGTGCTTCATTCATATTCATATTCATATTGGAAATTCACAGAGATATTTTGTTTGTATTCCTTTCCAAATGGTTATGCTTTAATTTAATAGAAAATGACACTCCTAAAGGATCTGGAGATCAAAATTATCTATCAATTGAAGGAGCCAACAGTAGGTTTTATTATACTTCCCTTCTTTAGTTAATGATTTGTCAGGTCATCTTCATTTTGCAGTTTTTGAAGCCTGCATGAATAACTCAATGAGCTTTGAGGGAAAAGCATTTTGTTAAATACTCTAAAAAATGAGTTATCATACTGATTTGTGTAGCCTATGTATATTAGCACAGCTTACTTTCAGGCTCTGAAAATGGTTTACACTGATCTAATTTGTGTATTTAGTACAGTTAATACAAGGTAACAGCAGAATACTGTCAAGGTTTAGAAGACATAAAGTTCATATAAGATCTCTTTAGAGAATGTTTCAAATTCATCTACATCCATACCTTGTAGATCTGGGTTATAGGAAAAACTTGGAACACCATTCTGCCCTCCCTTTCTAATTCTAGTAATATTTGTTCTTGTTGATCACCTTAACCAGGGTTTTTGTAACTTATTATTCATGCTTATATTTTTCTTTCTTTAATATTTCCTCTTCTCTTGGACCCCCATGAGATCTGATTGTTTCTAACAAGAAGCTTTGTGTAGGAATAGTATATTTTGAAAATGCAATTTACTCAATTGTGAAACCTTAAATTTCATATAATTCCAAATTCACCACTATTAAATTTTCTGAACTCTCCTGTAAGTAATTTGGAACAATCTCACTGAAAAAAAAAAAAATCTCTTAAGCTCTAAATTCCATATTTTTTTACATTAGATGACTGAGAAAAACCTAATAACAGTTCCGAATTTCCTCTCAAAGTAGAGCTGTACAATGGTTTATGTTGACTTACTCTTTCAACAAATTGCCATAGTACTATACTTCTGTTTAATGCAGCCTGAGGATTATAAAATCCCCAGATGTCAACTCCTTGATTACAAAGAAGCAATTAGTAACAGAATCTAAATTTATATTTCTCAAGATAAAGAAATGAAACCCCTGATGCTTTGAACAACAAAAATCTCAACTGTGAAAAAGTAGTGTAATATCATTATTTATAACAGACAGTGTTGCTGTATTTTAAAATAAATAAAGCTGTGGGTTGTTGTTTTTTTTTTTTCCCTATGTTCTGACAATTAAAATGAATTAATTAAAATAAAATCAAAATTAATTAAATTTAATTAAAAATTAAACTTATTATTTATTATTAATTTATTATTAACTAAAATTTATTATTTATTTTAACATTAATTAATTGTTTTTATTTTATAGTTTTACTTTTATCTTTTAATTAATTATTATTTATCTTAGTGATGATTAATTAATTATTAATAATTATTTATTAGAATTTATTGTTTATTATTAATTTATTAAAATTTAAAAATTAAAATTAATTAAAATGAAATTTTAAATTAAAATATTTCAAACTTTCTGCTGTTTTAAAAGGTAAAATCAGATAATTCAGTGTGTGTCTTGACTAACCCTTGCAACTTAGTTGTCAGCTTCCATAGATAAAATCCTTAAGAGTTGAGGATCAGAGCTTTCCTATGAAAAATACAGCTTCCTGATATGAATTCAATTTATTATTACACAACATGTTACTAAAGCTTTGAGTTTAGAATTAAATATACTATCGTTATCAAGAAAACTAAACAAAACCAATACCTTTGAAACTCCTGATATTAATCTTCCTTTTATTAAGAATATATAGGAAGTATTTATGAATTAATAGGTTATATAAGTGTGCTATGGAAATGAACTGTTTTATGGAGATCTTCGTTCTTTTTTGTAAAATGCTGTTTAATCCATTAAAATATATAAATAAGATTTAAACTTAAATAAATCCTTACTAGAGGATTGATCCTTTCTGAAAAACTTATGAACTTCAAATGAATTCCTTTAAAGTCTCCTCTACTCAGTGATATTCCCAGATTCCCAGACAAGATAATTTTGATTTGGTAAGAGCAGGTTTCCTTGAGTTTTGTTTCAAGTCTTAAGTGTGATAACTTATTTTAAGCAATGTCTTCAGTGCAATTTACAGAAGAACCATATGTGAGAAATAACATTTGGAAATGCATTTCTAAAACTAAAGATGATAAAACTAGAAAATTATGATTTTAGAGTTTGTAAAGGGGAGAGGAAGAGGAGAAGAAATATCAAAGACAAGGTAAAAATATCCTGGACATGATGCAAGATGAAAAGAAACTAGAAGAAGCAAGTCAGTTCTTACTATGCATTTAACCATCATTCAGTTGAAATGAATAAGGCTTGTTTAAAAAGCATTCATTAGCTTAGCTGCCCATACTCTGTCTTTTATCAGAGGAGTTGTATGCAACAGCAAATTGGGACTATGTATCCATGAATGTATAGAACCTTCTGTAATTCCAACTCCAATAGTCCTTTAAATTACATCAATAAATTAGTAATCTAAGGCTGAATTAAGTAGCCTTCTAGAGAGTTTTTATTGGGGAAAAACTAGAATGGAGAATGGCTCAGGAATATCAACCTAGTCTTCAGATCAGTATCTGAAGTTTGTTTCTCTGCGCTTTCTGGCAGCAACTGCATCTTGGCCGTCAACAGCTGCCTTAGCATTACCATTGTAATTCAGAACACAAAACACTTTTGCAAGGCATCTCCCAGTCTTTTCTGCTTACTGTTTTGCATTTTGCATTATAGAACAGCCTTGAAGTATGCAGTTTTGGATGAAACTTAAGTTGAAGCTTCTGCTCCAGAGTGTACCTCACTCTTGGAGGAACATGAGGTATACCTCAATACCTCCTCTGCTGTTGCACCTTGTATCCAGAGGATCAGATTGAAGCTGCTCTGAAGAAAATCCTCACAAACATAAGGATATGTAATTGGCTGCAGAAAAGAGCTTTTTAACATGAGCAAAATTAGGGGATGGGGTTTTATTGAGTTTAGTGGAAATCTGTTTGATTAGGCCTTAACATGATGTTTGACGTTTGGAAGCATCGTGTTCCCTTAGATCTTGGTGACAACTTACTTAGATCAGCATATGTATTTTGGAAAATATGAATAGTAAGTTTTGCCCACTCTTTCCTGGAATCAAAAGGATTTTTCTGGATCTTAAGTTCTGTGAACGTAATTCAATGGAAAATATGAAGCCTAAAAATATGAATATGAAACATTTAAGAACAAGCCAAAATATGATGTAGGTTAGTTTAATCAGAAAAAAAAAACATCTTTATTATCACTGTTACTAAAATAGAAAATAATGTCTCACCCTGATGAGAAAGAAATCTGCAAGACAGGATTGATGTTCAGCTTATTTTACTGTTGTTGTTAAGGCTCTAAGACGAAACTGTGTACAAGAACATGTCTTTTTTGTTCACTACTCTCCGCTCTCACTTGTATGCTGGATGGTCTTAAAAAAAAATCCACCCAAACTTCTACCTGTAGACAGTTCATTTATAAGCTTGCACCATCACAACTATCACAATACTATTAACAATGCTTTTTTTTTGTGTTGATGTGTGCTTGTCTCAGCTTTAAATTTAACAGGAGTAGCACATTCATTTCATGCTTGCAGGATATCTTTTCTGTAAATAATATGCTCTTGGGATCATTGGAATCCATCACCTAAGTATTTAATTTCCCATTTTCTCTTTGCTATCGTACAGATACAGTGTCTGTGTGGTTTGTTGAGGTCTATTTTCAGTAGTTTATCCAGTTATTAGGGTAATAATTGAAGCATTCCCATAGAGCTGTATATAGATTATGCATCTTGAAGCTGTAGCCTTTTGGTAATGTAGCCATTTCTTGGTGGTGGTGATGATAAATACTTAGAGAGCAACTTGCTGTCTTTTTGATTTTCTACAACTTTTTATCGGTTGTGTGGCATTTTAGTAGCTCCTTTTTGCAGATGATTACTTGATCGCAAGGTCATGTACTTTGAATAAAAAACAGTCAATTGAGTGTGTCTGGACTATAGGTAAAGTTGAGATTGCAGTGTGCAGACAAACCTGAGGTAGCATTGCTCTAAGTAGCTTGTAAACTTACTGTCTTTCTGTAATTTTGCCATGTCTGTTCTCTTTCTGGTGTTCAACTCGTGTCATAAAAGAGGCAAGGTGTAAGATGTAAGCCTAAGGAGAGGCTCAAGGAGCACTCTTCAAAAGCTTACCAGAATTCAGAGATTTCCTAATTTTGAATTTTGGTGATGTGTCATCAGGTAGAACAGAAAATGTTGATACTTGTGTCAGAAACAACTAATTTGTCTATAAATGAATTTTGAATGAAAATTCATGTTTTCTTGCTACTGCCTATCTACTCATATTACAAAATAGAACAAAGTGGGCAATGCACTCCTAAAATGAGACCTTGCAGATTTTGTAAGAACAATTTTTGGTTCATTTTAGAATTTTGCCAGAAGAGAATAAGTTACAGAGGATGCTTCATTTAATACTTTGAATACATGGAAGTATACAAGTACACTTCTTTAAGATTCATAAAATGTCCCCAAACTGTTAAAAACTACTTTTTTGGTAAGGTAAATAGAACATTTTTATAAATGCTGGAGATGAAACGTTGAAGACAGACTGACAACGATCAAGTATTCTTTCATGTTACATTCTTGCAGGTGTATTGAAAATTAAGGTAGTCAAAACTAGAATAGAAACTAGAATTCTACATGCATTTAAAATCATGATAGTATTCAATGGAATGTAGGTTACATTAAAGAGGATATAATTCTTTAGGCATAAATGTATCCACTGTACAATACCATATGACAAGAAAATTCTCTTTTGGAAGTGACAAACATAATTCAAAGGTTTGTAGCTGTTGCAGGTTGCATACGCATGGCATAGCGTGAGCACATTTTTTCAGTGCCTTCTATTAGTTCTGATTCTCTGTCACCACAACCTGCTTTCTTGTATCTCTTTGCAATATACAGAATTAATCTGTAAATTTCTGTTTTGTTGGTGGTTTTTTTATGTAACACATTGCAGACACCTGTTAAAATATAGCCTGTGAAATTTCATAAAGGAATTTCAATGAATAGTTGCATCAAGAGTTTTATCAATCAGTTCTCTAAGGATATTTTTTATTAACTATTGAAAAAAATAATAGCTGGGATAACTAATTCTAATAATGAACTGAGGACAATATGATTTGAGTTTTATATTAGTGGAAACAGCTTTGATAGGATACTATATTCAGAAACATGGTGTTTCATTCAAATATCCTCTTAAAAATGTTTATTTCTCATGTAAGTGTCTCTTAACTTAGTATGTAGAAAAACAGTCATCATAGAGTATTTTCCTTACCATCAATATTCTCATTTCATTGCATGGTATCAAGCATGTGATTGTTGCATAATGCTTTTAATTCAGCAAATGGAACCAAAAAAACCTTATGCACTCATAATCTATCAGAAATAGAAATTCATAGATGGGCTTATCCTCTTGGAAAACAGCAGAAGAGGTCTGTCACTAGTCATTTACAGTTAACATATATTTTCTTCTACTATTTCAAGATGAATATAGTTTAATCTCTTGCTATTCACCTGTGCTCAAGGTATCAGGCAAGATTGCTTAAGCTGCTGTCATGGTGAATATTGACAAGTTGAAATAGTGTAATGATAGAAAAGATAACTTCAAAAGGAGAATTTTTAACTCCTGAAAACTACAGACAGTTCACCACTACTGGTAGTCTGTGGCTTGTCCAGAACACTTTTTGCTGGACTTTTTGTAAGGAAACCATCTCTTTATGACTGTTTTTGGCAATTCCCTAATTTTGTGAAATTGTTTCTTCACCAAAGGTAGCTTAAAAATAAATATAAATATGAAATTACATATTGTCATCATCGCACGAGATTTCTAAACCAAATATAACTAGAAGTGAATTTGATGTGTCACTTAAGACCATTGAGGATTTCCTGCTTAAAAGTATCATCTTTGACAACCTTCAACCCTTTTGGATTGATGCATATCATATTTCTGCTCTATGTGTTATGGAAATGCTTTAGTTGAAAAGGCTCAAATATACTTTCTTACAAGGGCAATCCAGCATGCCATTTTTGACATGATAAAAGTTTTTGAGGTGGTTGAAATATTTCAATTTAATCTTAATCAAGTTCTCAAAATATAGAAAAGCTACAATTAAACATGCCATACAGCTTCAATTGAGTACTTCTGAACAAAACAATTGTGGTGTAATATTCAGTAACACCATTACAGATTATGGGATTTTTCCAGAGAACCCCTTTTGCATTTATGCACTAGAGAGAAATCTGGCCAGTGTGACAGAATGGCTGTAGTCTGCGTTTAATGGCTCATTTTCTGAGTTTGTAGGATGATACTGAATAAAAGATTGTTTGCTAGAAGGGAATGCAAAGTTGGGACCAAGGAAAGAAGAGGCCCATGAAGGCGCTTCATACAGTTGGTACTGATAGTATTTGTACAATGGTGCACAGGACCTTGCAGGCAAAATAATCAAAGGTTTTATTGCTGCTGCAACTTTTAATTCAAAGCAATTTGGGGTCAATTGGATTTCTAATGTTGAAGTCAGAATTGCACTTATAAAAGAAGGAAAAAACAATGAGTGGAATAGGAACAAGAACCAATATTTATATAATGGAAGATGTAGTTATTTGTGGATTGCGAATTGAAATTTTGCCCCACCTAAAAAGCAAAATGCAGTGGTGACAGGGTTAGCAGATGTAAGCAGGTTGGATAACGGATTTAAAGTAGTACAGTGTTTCTTGGCATGTGGGATTCCGGTCATTTTAGTCAGATTAGACAGCAACAAGAAACCATACAAGTGCATGTAGGGCAGTGAAAAACTCACAGGGTAAAGTGAAGCTGGCAGAGCATAGACCATATGCCAACATTTTTCCCTTTTAAAAGGTAATACCACAGCACTTTCCCACTCACTGTGAGTATTAGGTTCCTGTTCTTTGCATGTCACAGGATTGCAGTGGGACTCAAGAATGCATAAGCACGTCCTCAAGCCTTCATTAAAATTTCATTTGGACAGCAGGGCCCCCTATGTCAAAAATGAGATGGCAGGAAATGGCTAAATAACTGCAGTTGGGGAAGGGAATGTGATACAGATACATCTTTAATGAAGAGAACAGAATGCAGTCATGCTCAAAAGCCATTTCCAAATACACAAAAAGCTAACAAGAAAAGTGGCAGCCACAATATGCTGCAGAACACAAGATGCCAGGTATGTATATTGGTAAATACAGTTAGAGAGATTAGAGACATCTGTGCATGCAGACTAAAAACCTTTTGACTAAATCTTTATGTAGCATGGTGTATGTGGTATTTGCTAGTTTTGACCAGTGGAAGTGGATAAGGAAGAGGCAGGACCAAACAGCTATGGCTCCATCAAGACCAAGTTATATACGTGTGGAGCTTTTCTGTTTTCCTTTTGTAAGAGCATTTGGGCAATTGTTTTCTAGCTTTGCTCCATGGAGTGCATCTCGAGGTCTGTGAGCTGCTCCTATAACTGATGAAGTACGTGTTGATCTTGGCTTAGTAGTTCTTCCTGCCAGACTGTAATACAGTCCAGTTCACTCATAAAGTCTGCAGAAAGACATCTAGGAAATTCAAAGGAGAAAAATACATCCAGTACCCAGAAAGTATTTTGGTGCTGCTTGATTAGTCTTTCATTCAATGCCTATATATCCCCTCCAGTACTGTTTGTTTGCTTGTTTTCTTCTATGGTATAAATTGAAATTTTAGATAAAACTTTCTGGACACCCAGACTTGAGTTGGTCTGACAAGATCAGAAAGGATAGACTCAAACAGCAATATTCCACAGTTGGATAAAATCTCTAGCGGTTGAAGGCAGAAAGCAAATGTTTGAAAACACAGTTATCAATTGAGTGTTTACTACAAACTAGATTTGTTTTGATCCCTTCCTTCAGTTTGTCACTAAAATATGAGGCTGGTTTTCCTATTGAAATAACTGGAAACCTCAACCAAATTGGAAAAATTTCCTGAAAATAAACTTATTAGAAATCAGTTTGGAAATCTAAAAAAATACAAGCTTTTCATGTTTATGCTGCTCTGTAAGCAAGCCTCTAACTTATCTAGTGAGCTAGCTCAGCAGGAGTCCCCAGCAGGTGCAAACTGATGTAGTCCACTGAAAGAAGAAGCCAGTGCTACTTTGTGGAGGTACAGCCTCTCCACTGCCCTGCCCATGTGTACCATCTTCATCCTGAATACAGAAGGGAAAGCTCCTTGATCCAGGCTGCAGTGTTGATTCCCTGATTGTCCCTATCCCAGGACATGTGGGAGGGCAACACTGTTTCCTCTTTGCCTGTGTGCTCAGTCTTCCTTTTGAGGAAAAAAAGATGTCTGGGAGAGTTGTGTTAGGGGGCAAACCATGGCTGGGCTGTGTTTATGGAGCAGGACTACGAGGAAGGGGCAATGCTGCACTCTGCCACCAGTAGAATTCACCAGAATTAATGTGCTAGAGTAAATCTGGCATGTCTAGATGACTTAACCCAAGTGTACAGAAAACCTCTCCCTTCATTCCATGCCCTTTTTATAGTTCTTTTCTTGTAACAAAATAGTTACATGCAAGACATAGAATAATGATTTAGAAGGTCAGGTAGCTCCATGAGCATGTGTCAGTCCTAAGAAAGCAGTGATATGAAGAACTTCCAAGAACTGTAGTGCTACCTGGTGAGCGTGTTCATGCCAGCCTATGTTTTGGGGTCTCTCCACTTCTTAAAGTTGAAAGTAGGTTTCCTTTGCACCAGGACTATTAACAGGTTTGACACAAAAGTCTGCTTTTCTCTCTCACAGTTGTCAGAATAGGCATATTCCTTGGACAGCTGAAATGGTCTCCATAGCAGCCTACTATTGCATTAAGTTGGTAGAGAACCTAATTTGCTTCTTCCTTTATGTCATTTCCTAGTTATAAAGACAGGAGATATTTTTGAATCCATAATACTTCTATCTGCAGCATAAAATAACTGAGGCTGTTTTAAATTTATAATATTTCTGTGTAGTAGTGGTGCTGCATGGGTAGATCCTTTAAATTATTATAAGAGATTCCAGAATTAAGTCAATAAGGAATATACATACATATAAAGTAGGAAATTATTTTTTTTAGCACTTTATTTGAAAATGGATTATTCATTAAATTTGGACCAGGTTCAATTTTACTGTCTTCAGCATGACTTAAAATTTTCCTGGATGGAGAAACAAACACTATGTAAAGAGCATTATACTTTGGGTTAGTAATTTGAGTTATGCAAATTCTGAAAGAGAAGTGTGAATGCCCTCACTTCTCATCATAATAGGTAAAGAAAGTTAAACCCAATCCCTGCTATAAATAAGATTTTCAGGCAAATGATGTTACAGGTAGAATGATTTTCAACCTTCATTTATTTAATATTTGTACGTGATTTCGTGTTTAAATATTTTATAAGGTCACACTTAAAAGTGAAATCAAAAGGTAATTAAAAAATGAGGGGAAAAGTGAATGTGTCAATGGAACCTTGTACTCTTAGACAATGACACTTGAAAAGTGTGGATTGTCTATAAGTTCTGCTATACACCACAAAAATGTAAAGCAGATATACTCATTAGGTGGCAAAATATTTGCACTATAGTAGTATATTATTTCTTTGTACTAAAGATAGCTTTATACTAGAGTTTAGTGTGGGTGATTTGGAAATACAGAACTTTTAATCATTAATAATGCAAGAAAGCCAACCATATCCTGGGCTGCATCAAAAGGAGCATGACCAGCAGGTCGAA
>JBAFWW010011330.1:0-20129 GCA_036873685.1 Agapornis canus | reverse complement strand
GGATGGATGGATGGATGGATGGATGGATGGATGGGTGGATGGATGGATGGATGGACGGATGGATGGACTGCCAGACAGATGGACGGATGGATGAATGCATGGATACGTGGATGCATGAATACGTGGATGGATGGAAGAAGAATGGATGGAAGGATTTTCAAGAGGAACAAAGCTCTCAAAATGAACTATAAGCCAGGGTTTTAAGTGCTCTCCCTCACTTCTTCCCCTCCCCCTACCTCTCCTTAGTGTTTAATTGAGTCATCTGTAAGCATTTTGGTAGGTCAAGAATGCAATTAAATAGCCTGTCTATCATAAAATATTTGAGCAGTAATACCTGATAAAATCATCATTATCTTGGAGTAATTGACCACATCAGATAATTAAGGTTCCTGAGGCAAAGCTTCGCCCCCAAAGGAAGTTCAGTAATATTAGAGCAGGGCAGTGGTAGTCAAGACTGTGTTAGTGTTTCCATTATAATCCTTATATTTTAGAGCTGGGTAATTCTACCAGTAAAATGGCTATAGTCTGTAAGTGTGTTAATGATTTATCTCCTTTTTTTTAATAACACATTACAAAGTATTTTGGTCCAAATGACTGAAAAAATCATGCTGAAAAAATAAGGTTGAATAAGACTTGTCTTAAAAATGGAGAAAAAAATCCCAACAGAATGACAGGATTACATCCTATTTGAAGCCTCGTGAACCTGCAGCCTGAAAAGGGAGGGTATAACAATTAGCTCAGCAGGTCTCCAATGCTGTGAATGCTTTCATAGTTTGAAAACAAAGATAATTCTGCCCTTGATGTCTTCATAGTTGTAAGCACATACATTGAACATATATTTTTCCTATGCAAAATCAGAAGAAGTAAAGTGCAACACAACAGAAGCCTCTGGTCTCAACTGTAGAAGTGGAACAAGTATTTCCCTCTCTCTCAGACATGATGTTAGCAATAGCTTTGCCACAGAATTAATGGCAAATGATACATCTCCTAAATGTCACTCCAAATACCTGAGAGCCATGCTGGATAAAAGCAAGGTCTGTTTCCATCCTACTGTTTGTTTCTGACAGTGGTTGATATTGGATTTGTGGGAAAGACTTTATGTGCATAGCATGATAACCTCTAAGCACCTGGTAGTTGACCATTTAGGGTTTTCTTCTGCTATATGATGCCCTTTGGATCAGAATGTTTCTTGTAAACAACCACCACTTGTGTCTCTGTCTCTGCTTTCAAACTCAAAAAGTGGAAAAGGACCAGGTGCTGGAATATGAAAAATGGCACATCTTCTCCTTTGTACATCAGAAGTAAAGCACCGAGGAGAAAACTGGATTGTCATACTCCTCTGAAATTAATTGCCATCCACAACCTAGCTTGCCTCTGGCCAACCAGAAGACAAACTGGCTCAAATAAGCTTCACACTGGGTACAGGACAGGCTGTGCCCCTTGCCCTAGGATGAAGACTTTGCTCCATGGCTAATTGCTGTTTAGTAAGATACTTAGAGCAGCCATGACCTCATTACAATAACATCTAAGCACTTCACTTTTTTCATGGCATCTATTCTTTGAATCATTCTTAAAGAGTAAGGAAGGAATTTATATTAAAAGGGAGGCAAAAGTGATGCAGGTACTGACATCTTTCAAGTACGCAGGGATTTTGCCTTTAGTATTGCAGACTCTAGCTGACTTAGGCACTCAAGCTCTGATCAAATCAAGATCAGATTTAACTTTCTAAATGAGTTAAAAGTTCAATATAGCCCAGCTGTATTGAAAAGATGAGGTGTGGGAGCATGTAGGCTGCCCCAGGTCTTGCAGAGGGCTTGCTCAGGTCAGGTACTGAACAGAATTCCCACTGACAGCTGCACCACTGTTTTATTCCCAGGACTTATCTCTTTGCCCAAACAACAAAGGGCCAAGCCATTGCTCTGTGATGTGAAACAGCTTTTTCTCACCAAATGTTTGGAGCTGGGGATGTTGTCTGCATTAAAGCCCTTACATTTCTGTGCAGGCAGTGGTGGTGTTGCCATCTTGTGCTTTGCACAGTTTCTGTTCTCTGGAGTCATTTGTGTTCTGATTCTTCCTTTCTGAAAAGTGTCTGAATGAAAAATACGTACCCAAATGCTCCATGCGAGCAGCCTCCACTGCTGAAGATCGATAACAGTTTATTTGATCACTGACAGCAAATGCTCTTTCAATTAAGCAGGTCACATAAATAACTTTATGGTTCCAGCATTATTTGGAAAGGTTGAGTGTGAAATAACTGTGATTCAGTTGGTGGTAGAAGTCCCTCAAAATGACTGGAGAGAAAAACTACCTAAGTGCTTGGATACTGATCCTTACTTTAACAGGATGGCCCAAGACAGCCAAACTGGGCTCAGACACCTCCATTACAGCACACTTGTGTGCAGATTTGCAGCACTTTGCAGTTTTAAGAAAGATGGAGGTGTCTTAAATAAAACCCTTTATCTGTCATTGTTGCTGTTTGCTCCAGCTTAGAAACACAGCAGAGCACACCCCAAAATTCACATGTGTGTGTGTGTCTTTATATAGGTCTAATGATGTCCCATTCTGCCTCTGGGAGTTGTTTCTTCCCTATAGGCTTCTCTCATTTTTAGCCACCACTTGTCTGTATCTCCCAGCAGTGTAACCTCTGTGCATGTAACTATAAACACAGGCTGACATTAAAAACACCAGGCCAGGTCCAGGCATGGTATAAAGTCATAGTTCACTGAAATCAAACAGTCTTGTTTAACAAAGTGAGAATAACATCTTTGTGACAAAAAGATATAGAACAACACATGGAGAATGCACTGAAAAAGAAGTGGAGAACTACAAATGACATTTCATTGTCAAAGGCTTAGAAAAATAAAGCCTCCATACAAGAAAAAAACAAGAAACTTGCATTTCACAGTGGGGACCTGATCCCAACACTGGGGATTAATGATCTTTAGGAGTGTCCAATATTCAAATCAAAATCTAAAGTAAGCTTCTGCAGTTATCCTTAATTCATAAATATTATAAGTCAAAAACTTGATCAAAGCCCTTTTGGATAGTTGGTTGTTCACAAAGCAGTAGGAATAGTCCTTGTTTCTTTTGAGGCTGGCTCTGCAAATGGTGCTGCTGTTCTTTCTTCTTTAATTTTTCCAATATTTGGTTTCTGTGGAACAGGTTGTAGGGGGAGAAACAGATTTTGCAGCTGCTGAGAAAAAGATCAGAGGCACCAACCTTGTTTAAAAATTCCACAATCAATTTAGGAAAAAAACAGTAAAACCCCAGGAAACTCCCCAACTTCACTAAGAAGTCCTCAGTTCAAAGATAGCCATTCAAGGAGGAAGCCACAGGATCTGCCTATCAATAGGTTTCTTAGAGAAAGAAGTGTGGGGTTTGGGGTTTTGGGGGTTTACTTTTGTTGCTTTTTCTTTCCCTTTCTCTGCCACTGAGAAACAACTTCATAACTGCAGAACAAGGTGAAGCTATGAACAGGGGCTGGTGGGAGGGAGGGATCGGGGCAAAGGGAGCTCGTGTCCTGAGGATGACTTGCCTCCTTGAACTGCTGCTGTTGATCTCTCAGCTGCTGAAGGGTAGATGAAAATAACAATCTTCCCTATGTTTGGGTCCATATCTGGAGGTTCTGAGCAACCCCAGGGTGCATGAAGCAGCTTGCTGTGCTTTAGACCCTAAACTCTTGGTTGTTGTAGTATGACTTTGATGTCATCCCAGGAAGTGTCAAATGGGCTTAACTCTCCAAAGTCAATACTATTACAGGTACAGAGCAGTAGGTTTCCAAAGCAGACCCCGAAAAAGCTCTATAAAACAGCCGAGCTGATATACTTGTTTTTACAACTTTTACCACTTGTTTTTACTTTCTTACTTCTTAAAACAAATACCCTTCGATATCAGAGTGATTTCCTACATCACTGTGGCACTTGGGCTTGGATGTCGTAAACACAGGGAATAGGGCAAGCTCTTGTTCAGCCACAGTGGAGTGAAACAAAGGTCCAGTATGCCCAGTATGCACATGGCAGAGGAAAGACTACATGCACATCCAATCTGTGAGTGCTGATCTCCTCAGCACATCTGGCAATCTATCAACAATAATGTTTAACAGTCCTTGCTGTGTTTGTCCTCCAGGATTTAAATCACTTTCTGAAGGAACTGGTACTTTTAGGCTGCGCAATGTCCTGTGCATGTGAGTTGCACCCTTCAATTATGCACTGCATGAAGCTAAACTTCATTTTTCTTTCATTTCAGCTCTTATATTATAAGTAACAGTGACTAATCCAGCTATGACTATGGTTCATTACTATCACAGGATTGCTTAGAATACGAGGAAAGCAGCTTTGAATCCCTTTGAGTGCCACTTATCCCAGAAGGCTTTTATTGTTGATGAAAACCCAAAGCTGAATGGCAGTGCCTAGAGACAACACTTCACTTCCCGCACAGGAGTGTGATCTTCTTTGCACAAATGCATGCGGGATGAGTGCTGAATAGAGGCAAAATGAGCATGCAAATAACCCCATGCACCAAATGGGGTTTCAATGACTGCAGAGCTGGGTGTTCACACAGGGTCTTGCTTGCATGCTAGTTTGAATGCTGAAAATGGCTCAATGCCAAAGTACATATTCACTTTTGCACATGCACCTAAAAAAGCCCCTTCCTGAGGTTCATCCTGATGTGTTGAATAGTGCACCTGGCCGTGAGTCAAGAGGCATGAGATTGACTCCAAACTCTGTTCCTTACAGAAGCTCCCTTTTCCTCAGTTTCTCTTCTTTCTCTCTGCCCTTTATTTTTAGTTAGACTGTAAATTGTTTTGAGATGGTGCAATTCTCTTTATGTGTTTGGCAATACGGGGATGAAATCTCAGAGGGGAATGGGACACGCTACCCTAATCCAACTGATAATAATGACTATTGCATTCAATTGACAGGCTTTCCTGAAATTTCCCTATCACTAACTTTTACACAGCCCATCATAGCTACAAATTCCTAAAGTGACAGCACCTATTGCCCTTCCATTATTATGCATAATAATAATTTAACTAAAATAGCAACAGAAAATGTGCATTGCAGAAAATGAATTTAAATTGATTTTTTCTTCTTTCTCAAAGCTTATTACTAATTGGTATTTTTAGAGCAGAGATTCATTTTCATACACTAAAATTAATGGGCCATATCAGCGGGTGTGAATCAGGGTAGCTCCATTGAATTCAATGGGTCCTATGTCATTTACTCCAGCAGATAATCTCACCTCTATTCCGAAGAGCGTTTTCCTCTTTGTAACTCACAAAGTAATTGCATTTTCTGTCTTATGTCAGATCCTGCAAATAATTGTGCAAGACATTAACTTTATGTAGATAAGAAGCGGTGTGTCTGCCATTGCAGCTACTCATATGAGGGAAGTTATGGTTTTGCAGGATCAGACCTCAAAATGCAAATGAAACCATTGCAAAATCTAATGTGTTCACAGTAACATTTTACAAATGGCAGCACCTAATATGTAGTCTGTCCTAATACCCCCCATTTCTACAAATCATGCTAAAGTGGCAAAAATTAGATTATTTAGGTTGCTTAATAATTTGTGTTGATTATGAAAGAATCTCCATTTTTCCCCCCTGGAAGCTGCATCCCACACTGTCTGCAGCAAGTTTTTGAAATTCAGCAGAGGGATAACCTTTGGATTAAAGATGTGCTTTCTTCCTTAGCCCCCAAGAAATTCCAGCTATAGTTTTGCTGAGATAAAGTGTTTTGAAATAGCCAGTTCGCTTCTTGCCTGAAAATTTGGCAATGAGTACTGATTGAAATAGGAATTTAGAAGACTTGCTCTTTTCTCCCTGCCTTTCCAAGTAAAAAAACCTTTTGCTGCTGGGTGTCCTGGGTCTCAGATGTGATGTGTATTAGCTGATGTGCTAACAGTGCAAGGTTAAATGCTGCTGATGGTGCACAAAGGACGGGGTTACTGCAAGTTTTGCACAACTGGAAAACTATCCTTTTAAGGAATGAACAGCAAAAAAAGCTTAGATTGGAAAATTAAGCAATCAAAATATAAAAATTATTAGATTTCTCGGGATCCTACATTACCTGGCCAGCTTAACAACAATCCCCTACCCAGTCTTCCATCCCAGATCATACACGTGTATAATGTTCACAATTAACAAGGTATGGGCTTGAGTTTACCATAGAGACAACACTTTTTTCCACTTTTTGTATGTAATATATACATTACCATGTACTTCAAGGGATTTTTTTCTGCTTTGAGGCAAATTGGGTTTGACATTTATACAAGAAGCAATAAAACTGATGCAGTCAAAGTATATTCCTAAAACAAGTTCAGTAATGTCTCTTCCAAACTACGTTTGAGTTAGTGGAATAAATGCCTTTTCATGTTTGCAGTTGAAGTACTGGCCAATTCTGCCAAATGGTTTTTGGAAAATTGCCTTCAGAATTGACTTTCCCTGGGGAAGATTTGCTTCTATGGAAAGCAGAGATACTGGGAGAATTTGAAAGAGAGAGAAAGCAAAAGGGAAAGCAGAGGGAATGGGTTAAAGGCTAACTTTAAACAGGTGGCTTTCATTTCTCCTTGCTCAAATTGTTCTATAATTTCTTACCCTAAAACTTTCTGGTTAACTACAGCAAATTTCATTTCAGAGAGAGCAGTTCCATGCTAATGCAGTGTTGCTGTTACCTTAGCTCAGGCTGGGTGCTTCACTGTCTGGGCTTCCCACTTTCCAAGAGCAAATGCATATCTGGGAATCTTGTCATTCCAATTCAACTTATCCATTATGGAGTTCTGAATAATTTGGGATCCTGTAAATTTGCTTCATTATCTCAGTTAAGAAAGGAAAAGGTGTGGAAATTTCTTATGAAGCAGTTGGTGTTAGCCGACTTCAATAGAGATGCCACATTGGAATCCCGTCACCCTGTGCACCCTTTTCTCTGGTTTGCTTAATCTACTGTGTTTGTGTTACCTGAAGAAGAATACCTACGCAGGACAATGAAATAGCTATCGAAGTATGGTTTAGTTCATACAGAGCCCTTCTGGGCTACTTTACAAGTTGGCAAGCTTTGCGAAGCAGCAAGCAGCCACCGCACAGGGGAGGAATCTGCTCTACTTTGTATGTGTTAAATGATATTTCCTAGTCCATCTATGGATGACCTGACAGAAGGAAACATATTGCAAATGTATTTGTCATATATGATCAATCCTAATAAATATCTTTTGTAATACACAGCATATTCCATCTTGCATTTCGGAGGTGACATGTCAGCAGAATAGTTGTGCACATACGGCAACTTTCTGGTACTCCAGTTTGGCTTTCTGAAGCACAGATCATTTATAGCAGCATAATGTCTTCAACTTGATAGGCTAAGCTACAGGAATGATCAGGTTGGACAGGACTTGGAGCAACCTGCTGTAGTGGAAGGTGTCCCTGCCTGTGTCAGGGGGTTGGAACTGGATGAGCTTTAGGATCCCTTTCAGCCTAAACCAGTCTATGATTCTATGAATAAAGGTTCCATTGAAGATTCCTTAATGCCCGTGTTTGCACCGTATTTTCTGCCCTGCTGTGGTGGGAACATCGCTGTATTCATACTGCCCAGTTGTAGTGTTTGCTCTGTATCATTCACCACTTGCAGTTCCTGAACACTCAGAATCCACTGTGACTTTAGCCTCAAGATGCTGAGACACTTCTGCCTTCAGACCACACAAAGGAGACTGTGCCCATCCTTGAGACTCTGACCCTTTACACTTGACATCTTGGTTTTGTGATGGCACCGCTGAAACTGATACAGAGAGCCTGGAAAGGAGGAGGGAGTTTATTTTTAGGTTGAACCAGGAAAACAGCTGCAGCATTTTCTCAGTGGCAGAAGAGCTCTCTCAGGACAGAGGGAGGCCTGTCTTATTACCTCAAAACGTTCCCCTCTGAAGAGTCTCAACCTTCCAAGACTCCCCCTGTGCAAACCTCCCTCTCATGTGCACTGATGAGCGTAACTCTAGAGCACCATGGAGGAAACCAGAACTATTTTTATTTTGGGTTGAGTAAACCTTTAGCATTTAACAGTCAGGTGTTTATTTCACTTCCCAATCTGCCTCCGGCTCCAGTAATGCTTAGCATGATCCTTTTCTCAGGGAGGAGGAGAAAAAAAGGGATTGACTTAAATGCTCTCGAAGTGGAGAGGCCCAAGGAATCACAAACTTGCATCCACTGCCACACATCCCACCTCAGCCCCCCTCTTTCCTTGCTTTGGCCCCTCCTTGGAAGGAACCTGACAGGAAATATTTGCGAGGTAGAGAATTTTCAATGAAAATATTATTTCTCCATCTGCCCACGTTTCCGCCCTCGCAGGTTGTATGGCTAAGTGACATTTAGGAATGTGCATCCTGCAGGCTGCTCGGTCGCCTGTCTTCTCACATGTTGCTTTCCCATCAGAAGTGCATCAGGGCACAGGTCCTCCTGCTCCCGCGTGTCACAGGGGATACTTGACCTTTCAGAGCATGTCTAGGCTTTTTGGAGTCATTTTTGACCTCAGTGGCTCCTATAAACGAAGGAGGGTGACCCCCTTTTGATGAGCTTCCCCGCAGCCTTCCTGGGAGGCACAGGGAGGGTGGGATCCACAACTGCTCCAGAGCTCTGGGATGAAAAACCAACCACTGTGAAACCTACAGAAAGTTGGCTGACATTGCATGCACAGAGCTATTCAAACCAGATGCTCGCATACCTTCCTGCCCACGCTACCTTACCCACACTGATCCGTTCCTAGCCCAACAGGAAGCTTCAGGTTTTTGTACCTTGAGCCATTTTCAACAAAAGCCACACCAGGATAGGGACACACATGTGCTGCGATGACCTACAAGAGGCTGCAGTCAGCAAGAGACATGCTTGCTTCTTCATCCAAAGGCTGCCATGTTGTGCTTTCTCCTTGGTCAGGCTAAATTTATTCCAGCTGGTTAGGAAGTGTTAAGGCAACATGGTTTGACAAATAGAGTGTGTCTAAGAGGGAAGAGGAAAATGACTGAGGTTAATTTGTGTTGGGGGTTAACACTGGGGGGAAATGAGTAATATCTGGACACATTTCAGCTGTCCCACCATCCCCTTTTTGAACTGGTTTAAAAAGTACATCTCCAGCCTGTGTCTAATTCTGTCTTGTTCTTTAGCCATGTTTCTCTGGTCAGAACTCCATGTTCTGCCTCAAAACTCCCATGCCTAGCCCACTCCCTTCTAAATCCTGTTTTTAAACCTACACCTTTATCACTATTTCTAACTCACTCCCATCCAAACCTTACCATTGGTTCTAACTGAGACACTGTAATTTTAACTCATACATGACAACATAGGTTTCTTGGAGCAGTGGTCAAAAGCAAAGCTGTAGCAGATGTGGGGGAACCCCCAGAACACAGCTGGATCCATCTGGCTTTGGCAAGAGGAAGGTGAGGTCCAGAAGTACTTTTTGGTTTGGTGTTATTGGAACAAGAATGAAATTCAAGATCAGATATTTGAAAAGGGTTTCAACTTCAGCCACCAGGGTTTCTTTGATGCTGAACATCTCAACCCAGACATCAGCAAGTGTGCTGGTTTCTGAAGAGTTCTGAACGTGCCCTGAATATCTGCAGCGTTCAGCCATCAACTATAAATCTGCAGCTCCAGGCCCAGCAAGCCAAGCATGCCAAAGGATCCTAATGAGGCAGAGAATCTGGGCTACCATTCTGATAGGATCCAGGAAAGCAGGAAATACTCAGCCCAGAGTTGCTAAACACTAATCATTTTGCCAACATTTTTGTACATTTTTACTTTAACTGCTGATTGCACTGCTTAGCCATTTATTCCGGCTTTTCCTGAAGTCCTTTGGCAATTACTGTCTTACACATAGAGCCTTATCACACTCACATTTGACAAAATAAAAGGGTTTGAAAACTAGTAATAGAGTAGATTACAGAAGTTAAAAAAGTTCCAACCCCCCCCCCCCAGTTAACCATTAATTTAAAATAAGTCTTAAATTTAAAGCTTTATATTATCAAAATTCCATGGGTTTTTACTGGTCAGATAAACCAGTAAGATCAATGTTTCATACCCAGAGGTTATGTTTCCATGATACTTTATCAGCAGTGAATCCAATGCTTCTCGTGCCTAGCCTGGCTGTGTAATACAACTGCAGTGCACTGGACCACTGAAATCATTTTAGCTAGAAAGAAGCAAGGAAAGGGTTGGTTGGTTGTACCCAGCACAAGGAAGCAGAGGGAAGGTCCAGGAGGAGCTTCTGACCCCAGACCACCCACATCTGTGCCATGGTACTTTGCCATTGTACCTGCCCTTTCACACCCAGAATACATTAGCCAATGCAATTAAAGGTCTATGAAAGACACATGTCAACAATTTTGTTATTGCAAACTCATCGGGGTTTTATTTATTATTTTTTACTCCCTGTGAAACGTGATTACTCATTGGCCAAAGCCTGAAGCTTGGTGGCTTTTTATAGTGAGTAAGGAGGAGAAAAATCCCTTTGGTTTGTTACAGGAGTGCATCAGAAAAGTGATCAACCACATAAACACATACACCCCCACCCCTTTCCATACTTACATGTTAGCTCACAGCTGTGTGGATATAAGCTTTGAGAGCTGAATAACCTATTAATCTCCATGTGGAAAATCAATACATTGAAAATAATTAGCTGGGTATGAGAAGAAGCAAAGAATCAGACAGCTGTTATTTAAAGCATGAATTAGGCATGTAGAAACAAGGTATAACAAGACGTACAGGGAGCAGTGAAGGGAGGGGGAAAAGGACAGAAGGATATGAAAGAAAGAATAGAGTGGTGAATGCAAAGGCGCTGAAATGTGTGTTTGTGTATAATCCATATAAGTAACTCCATACAAGAGGTATTCTGCAGTGAGGACTGTGGAAGAATCAGAAAGGCTTCTGGAAAATGCAAGTCACTGGATGAAACTGCTCACTACCAAGGCTGGAAGAACTCCAGTAGTCATGGAAAAAAGGAAGAACATTCCAGCCACTGTCAACAGGCGTTGTCAAAATTTGATTCATCTCTAAGTAGGCAGACAGCAGAGTCTGCAGTGAGAATCAGAGAAAGAGCAGCAGGATGGACACAAGAATGGGCCATAGTTACCCTCTACAATCACAGCAATGAAGACCCTGAATAGTTCAGGCAGAATATGGCCCTCTCCTCCTTCTGCTTCACGTCACATTGACTTGGTGACAATTACTGAATAAAAACACTCCAAGAGAAACAAATTAAGTGAACAAGAAGAATGTGCCTCACCGGTGGGGAGACAAAAACAACTTAAGATCACGCTGAGACAGATCAGCAATGCACCAAACTGTTCGTAGCTCAGCTATGACAGATGGTCTTATGCAGAGATATTCCAGCTGAGCCATTAAGTGCATTATTTTTAGGCTGAGATTTAACACTCATGTCCCTGTCCAAACCAAGGATTCCAGGTTCAATTTTGAGTTCTGAAGTGCCAGAAAGTTTGCAAATTATTTTGTATTTTATTTGTGGTGGAAGCTTAATGGGATCCATTGTGACAAAAACATACAGGACCTGAAGCAGAAAGTGCTAGACAAGCTACAGGTCCTAGATGAAATCAACATAGAGAAAATTCATTGTGGAAATAGAGACTGTTTACAGGCGAAGATTAATGCAGAAGCACTATGAACCATACCCAGGGTTACTGTTCTGGGAAAGATGCATGTTAAATGGAATAAAACATTTCATTTCTTCAGAAGAAAAACCTATCTCCCCTTCCTTGCAGGTTGTTGACAAAAGCATGAAGCAGGTGCCCAAGCCTGCCAAGTGCCTGAAACAAGATCTTTGAGGGGCATTAAGTACTTTATGTGCCTCATTAGCATTTAATCTAGATTTAATTCTCTAGGGAAACCCACTAAGGCCTCTGCCAGTCCATCTAACATGATGTAGTAGTGATGAAACTCTGCCTTTGTTTAAGGAGATTCCTATAGTCACCCACCACCACTTCTTGTGTGGAAATCTTAATCTGACTTTCACTGACTGTTCAAAGCTTGGAGCTGAGCTTCCACATCACTTCAAGCCATTGAAAAATCACAGTCTGGTTCTTGTAGACCTCTACAAGCATCATAATATTTAGGACTGTAAGGCAGTCACAGAGGAGCTTAATTCCTTCTATTCAATCTAATTAAAAGCTTTCTAAATACAATTAGTATCTCCTTGTTACTCTCTGCTATCAACTTTCTCTCAAGACCTAATGATGTATCTGTGCCATTTCTCCTGATTTACAGGAATACTCTTGGAGCCTTATCAAAATGTGCTCACCACAGGGCAAAACTCAGTTTTGCAGTTCTTAAAGTTCAAAACTTGTACCTTTAGATTATCCTAATGATGAGGGGGAGAGAGGCTGCAACGGCATAATTCAGATCCAATTTCAAATTCAGGGATGTTGTGACATTTGTTTTCTACCACTGCAGCCACCCAGATCCCTGCAGCCAGTCCAGGAAGGACTTAAATTCTGGGTTGTGTGTTAATGCTTATTCTGGGGCTAGTTTAGATAGAGGAAAGGGAGGTTTTTCATCTTCACTTCCTAAACACAACGTTTCGCAGGATTCTACATTTGATTAAGTAGGATGACAATTCCTTCTGCCTTCCTTTTCATATCCAAAGCTAATGTATTTGCCCTTTTCACTTAACCCAATTCTGTATGTCTGCACTTCAGTTAAGGGAAGAGATAAGAAGTTTAATAGTTCTACTCTGGAAAGCCTGGTTTTAATAGTTTGGATGGATCTATTTGACTAACTACAGAGAACAGCACACATAAAGAAAGGGTTACAATAGTCAATAAAAGGACTTGTCAGGGAGAATGAGGGTAATGACGCCAGCTGAATTCTAAGGATGAAGGCTCCACTAGTTCTCCACTGGGACTCTGTGCCGTAGGAGATCAGTGAAAATGCAAAGAAGTAACCCACCAGGCTCCAGAGAGTGAATAAACCTGACTGTGATATGGGAACATTCTCAAACATAAAAAAACAAGGTCTTAGAAAGAGGGCATCGCACTAAGACAAGAATAACTCAGGCAAGGGCACATGCTTCAGCAAAGGCTGTATCAGGTTGAGGAGGAATTCTGGCCAACTCCAGTCAGCTCAAAAATTGTCCCTCAGCCCTCCTCCTCACTCAAAGAGAGGCTGGGCAAAGCAGGCCTGGGGTTGGAAAGGCTCCAGCATCTCTGCTTGGAGCAATAACCATGTTCAGGATTATCCTTTTACTGTGTTTCTACTTCAGCGTCACTCCAAGCCACTGGGCAAAACAAAACAAAACAAAACTGCATTCAAAAGAGCCTGGGTAGGAACAAACCCCAGAGCTCTGCAAACTCCCTGGTACAGTTCAGTGGGGGTGACAAAGCCCAGGACATGCTGGAAAGAGCTCCTGGGGAGTGCAAGTCCAGACAGCTTTGCCAAGCGTGGGGAGCATCAACCACTCTCCCTGCACAAGCCAAAGCCCAGCAGTTTCCCAAACAGCAGCAGTGTCAGGCTGTAACTGAACGTACCCTGCTGCTGTGCTCCAGCCCCTGGGCAGCAGCACAGCTGCATGTAGAGTCTTGTGGTGGAGGGAAGAGAGAAACAAGAGAGCTCCCAGACTGACAAGCAGGTTTTGTGGTTTTGTTTAAGATGCTGAATCAGAGTTTCACCTGAAGGGAAGGCAGAAGGGGATGGGTCATGGTTGGCAGGTGTCTGCAGGAGCGCTCGGATTAGCCTATCGCTGAGGCTGGCAGACAGCACTGCCTGGCTGGTGCAGTTGTTTCTGCAGCTCCAAAGGTGGTTAACGTCATCGTCAGACGTAAACGTGCTGGTTCTTGTTGTGTGGCCCTACCAACAAGAGAGAGCTTCTTTGAAAAACTCTGCAGCAATTTGGGGAGATAATGAAATCCAGTATCCACCCAGGCTGCTGAGCACACCGAGTTATGACACACTCTCAGAGCTCAGCTTTGTCCTGCCAGGGTCTTGGGGGTGTCCTCTTCGCCCCCAGTAGCAGCCTCTGGCATTGACTGCACTGATACCACAGCTTAGACCCTGGCAACAATGCTTTGGGATGGGGGTGTGTGAATGGTTGCTCTGTATAACTACAAATGATCCAGACACAAGCAGCAGGTCTTGATCATTGAATGTGTGATGGGGAAATGTCATTCAGGCCTGCTACCAGCTAAGAAAGAGCTGTGCCATATTCACAGAAAACACTAAACATCCAGAATGGGGCTGGGCCAGGTTTTTATCAAAGTACATTAATATTCTCCCCACTGCAGTGAGCATCAGCAAACTTCTCTGCATTGGGCATCGCTTCGATTATTGACTTCAGTGAGCTGATTGATTCTGCTTTTGCCAGGATCATTCCTGCCTGTCTTCTCTTGTAGCACAGTTGGATGTGGATGGATATGGATGCGTGAAGATGGATGTAGGTGTGCTCCCTGACCTGAACTGTTCTGCTGGGTCACCAGGTGGTGTGCAACTGTGCTGTTTCAGAAGTCAAATCAGGAACAGGCTGGGAAGAGGAAGTGGAAATAGGATATAGGAGAAGGTTAGAATGGTAGCAATGCCTTCAGGACAAGGTTAGGTGCGTGAGCAGAGCTGGTTGGGAAAAGCTTTTGTAACGCCCAGTGTCCATACTATGCCAACTTTAAACCAACCTTTTTGTGCTCTCACTTCCCCATGTATTGAAAGTCACCAGGAAGATAACTAGCTAATTCTTTGCTCTCTGTTTTCATTCTTCTAGATAATGAATCAAAATTATTCTATACATAAGAAGTATTGCTTAGCTAAATATCATCCAAAACACAACCTATGGATTTTTGAAAGTCACCAGTATTTGTTGACATTAGAGACTGAAGCAGCTGGATCAAGACAGGGCAGGTTCCAAACCACAAACCGGGAATTTCTCTGCCTCTTTGCTATTGCTTGAAAACTTCTATCAAAAGGGTTTTTACAAAACAGAAATGTCTTTTCTGGATTTTCCCGACAAACGGTAGTTCTTGGTTTAAGTATGGTTTCTTTTCCGTGCTTGGTTTCAGGAAACTGAAAAAGAAGAGAAGAAAAGAAATGTTTGTGTGGGGGAGAAGGGCTTGGTTGGGTTTTGTTGGTTTTTTGTTCTTTTTTTTAAAGTACTCTCTAATTAAAAAAAATAAAATAAAGGCATAAGAATATTCCTGCAAATAGTTTTTGCATTGGCTGGAACGTTCATTAGAAACTAACATGCCCACAAATGACCATGCTGTCAATCAAGTTTAGTGTCTTGCCCAAAGCCACAAGGACAAAACAGCGAAGTGAAGCAGAGAGTTCTTAGATCCAAGCCCCACACTCAGCTCTGGTCACTGGACCTTCCATAGTGCAATTAGCAACAAGGAGATGAGATCCACCAAAGATAAGTGGGCCCAGCTCCGTCTCTGACTGCTAAGTTTGCCTCAAAGTGGTTCTGTGGGTGGCTCAGAATTTGTCAAACAAGATGTTCACAAAGATCTCCCTAAGCGCAACCGAGAAAAAAATGAAGACAGCCCTACCATAAAGTGGCACATAATTCAGCTGAAGTGAAGCATACTGATGCAACAGCAGAGAATAACTCATTCCCCTTAGGCAAAACTCATCCAAAAAGCTAATAATGAAAACTGGAGGACTCCAAACCATTATTTTTACTTCCCAGGCCAGCAGCAGGAATAGCTTATGTGGTTAGCAGCTGACTCCTGAGTTTTATTCTTGTTTCCACCACTAACTCACTGTATGATCTGGCAGCGTCACTGTTCTGGGCCTCAGTTTACTTATTGGTGTTATGCGCATAGGGATTGATTACAGAATATATATGTGATACGTGCAAAGTATTCTGAATGACTATGGGTGGATCTGGATGTGGGGGCAGACGCTAGCAAACTTTTTGGAGCTTGCTTTCTCTCTGTGGTTTGGAAGAGGGTAAAGTTCTCCATCATATGGGTATTCAAACTCAGCGGAATGAAAGAAAGAAAGAAAGAAACGAAGGACAGAAGAGTGATTTATGCTGCTATTACTACTTTAGGTGTTGTAAGAGCTCAGGACCATGTCGCTGACTTGGCAGGAGCCAGCGTTCCTCATGGCCAGTGGCTACAGCACCGGGAGGATGCCTTTCAGCAACACATAGGGTTGTACCAGCAATAGTCAAGGAACCGGAAGGCCTGGGATGGAGGCTGTTTGAACTTGTTTGACTGCCAAAAAACTGTGCTAAAACTACAAAGACAGCATCGTTACATTCTCTGGACAGCCTTCTATGGACATAAATCACTCAGTCCTGCAAGGTCAGGGCAATTTGTACCCGATGAGGCTGCATCTCTGGATCACACGTAAACTACCCTTCAAGGTACTCCCTCAAGAACTGCATCATGGCATCTGTTCTCAGTTGATGGCTTCCAGTTCAAATTTGCCTACCTGATCACTGAAAACTTAAGAGCTCCCTCTATTTGTGATAGGGCAACTGAACTGTGCTTCTGTATCTGTTGTCTAGATAGATTATTGAAATCATAAGGTATTACACATGCTTCAAGCTTCTGCAAGAAAAAAAAGAGAGAATATGCCTGAAGATATGGGATGCAGAGCTCAAATTTGCTGGTGTCAGTGATTATGGCTCAGAAATCATGGGTAAGTGGTCAATGCCTTAACAATGGCCCATTTTTACATGCACACTGCTCTGTAGTTTGGGAAAGGAATACAGATACAACTCTTTCTTGACAGGTCATTGAATTGAGCTGAACTGACTCAACCAGGTACTTTTGGCTTGTAGATGCATCCTGGACAGTAGTATTTATGATGATTGCCCTGACAAGCTGAGTAATTGCTTTGTAGCTAAAATGCTAAAAGCAATGGAGCTGGATTTTCAAAAGAAGTATTTAATCAGAGCTTCCTAAATAAAATAATTGTGGGAAGTAACTGAAAAATGCAGCTGGTGGCTGAATTGGTATTAATATACATGTGTGTATATGTGTGCACACAGATATTTCTCTATAGGTGTATATAGTAATGTAGATCAGGAAATGGAAGAAAGAAATCTCTTTAGACAAACCTTCCTGAATGTGTCTATTGCTACTAATGTCACTAGAACCATTATTTCATTGATAGTACTCAGATACATACACCTATTTTCAGGGTCCAGAAATGTAAAACTCAGAAGAGTTATACATGGTAAAAAGCACTCAATGTAGTCTATAGCATGGACCTATAGCATTAAATATTTACTTTTAGAGTTACATGAATGCTGAAAAAGAAGCAATTTGTTTCCTCAAATGTTTGAGTCTAAA
This sequence comes from Agapornis canus, assembly GCA_036873685.1. NCBI lineage: Eukaryota > Metazoa > Chordata > Aves > Psittaciformes > Psittacidae > Agapornis > Agapornis canus. The sequence continues at coordinate 2,855 of JBAFWW010011330.1, read as the reverse complement.
GTAAGAATCCCTAGTTTTCAATCAGTCCGCTGATTGGGCATGCCACACACGATGTTACTGCACTTCTTGATCTGAAATTATTCACATACCTGGTCTACCTCTACCAGTTACTTAAAGTTGGCATTGGTAGAATTAAGCAGGTGAACTACTGCTGTGGCTCATCTCTTTATCTTCCAAATTACAAGACCCAGACTGGACCAGTTTTACACACTCATGCTGCATATGAATCCCCTACTCACAAGTTACCAGGTTTACTTTGCTCCTGCTACTAAATTTAAATTTGTTTGGTTTTCAAATGAGCTGAGACATTCAAGAAATGGAGAATGGAAGGCAAATGTCGATTTGAAACTGTACACGAAGTTGAATTCTTTGGTTAATGGATCTCCAGGATACTTAGCTGTCAAAGTTTCTAAATTGGCACGATCAGATAGACACCACAGCTGCACGTGCAACAGTAGAAACTGTAGGTGTGTAAGCACTACGATGTGGAAAATGCTCTTACAGCAGCTGTGTGGCCAATGTATGAATGTGTGGACATGAATGTTTTCATGAAAATGGGATCCTCAAGGCCCAGCCAGTCTGAATAATCAATAGCCATCTTCACACTCAGGCACCTCTTTAACACAATGTCTAGGAATTTAGCACCAGCTCTTATTAATGCAAACCCATGGCTAAAACCCATCTGATCATACTGCACTGGAAACAAGTGCTCCAAGGAGCACTTCTTTTTCCTAAGTACTTTTCCTTCGGTGCTGGTTCATAGATCGCTCTTTGCTGTGCTTTGAGTCACCATTCAGCCATTCTCAGCTTCTACAGCAGCATGTATATATAATCACTGCACAGGAAGCAAACCATTGTCTAAGTTTCAGGACAAGCACTACTTTTGTGTGTTCATGAATACTGCAAAACCACTAAGTAGTCAAGGTAAACATAGATACTCGGGACATACAAATGTGAACCGGATTGTATGTGTTTTGGGGATTGTTTTAGCAGGGTCTGGATTTGCAAGTAACCTAGGCTACTAAAGTCTGCTATGCCAATCTCTGCTCTGGTCCCTGGCTTTGAATGTCATGCCCAGCATCCTGGGCACTTAAAGGACAATCTGAAAGATTTGGCAGGAACCTGCTTTATCAAAGCCAACAGAGGTGGGGGGAAAAGGTAGGGCTTTCTAAATTTGGGTCCAGAGGGACCTGGCAAATCTGCTCTACTCTCAGAGACTCAAATATAGAAACTCCAATGGTTAAATGGGACAAGAGCTCAAGATGACTTCATCCTTTTTTCCCATTATTACCAGGTATTCTGTAATAGCACTTGCAGGCTATAACCAAGACTGGGACCTGCTGTGCTAGCACTTGTATGGGCAAGCAAATAGACATTGTTCTTGCCCCAAAAAGCTTAGACTGAGATCTTGAAAGCAAGATGATTTTGGCCTTAAGAATGGCATGACAGACAAAGAGCAGCAAAAGAGGGAAGTGAAATGACTTGTTCAATGTTGGGAATACTTCAGAACTCTTCTGCTGTGTCATGGGCTGTCCCAGGTAAACATAAGAGTGAAGTGGAATTCAGTGGAATTAGAAGCAGAAGGTGCTGTGCTCTCTCGTAGCACACGGAGTTCCTAGATATCAGCTATGGTTCTTCACCATTCAGAGTTTTAGCTCTTTGGTTATTTATCTTCCTTGGTATCTCTCTGGTTTCCCACCACACCCCTTGTGAAGACATCAGACATTTGGAAAACTGTAATCTAAGTAGCAATAGTTGCTTCATATCCTGGAATTGATTTTTGATGTATCTGCATATTTTTCTGTTTTTCTCTCTCTGCCTCTATCATGATATGTGGGAGCATTTGCAAATCAGTTAGAAACCTCATACCATATCAGATATGAATAGTTATGGTCCTTCTCACCCATCCCCATCCATGCTCCAGGCTTCCACTTCCCTAGGCAGATTTGTCAGGAGGAATCTGAGTGAATAGCTGGCCTTGCTGAATGCTTTGAAGGGCAATACAGATTAACTTTGCCAAACCATTAGGGAAAGCAAGGTGTTGCTTAAGATGAAGGTCCAGATTAGGAAATGACTTCATCCACAAAGGCATATGTCAACCCCACCCGCACACACAGAAAGTTCAGATCACTCAGATGCAAGATTACAGTTGATATCAACATCTGTAGAGATGAAAGGAGCTGCAGCATCCAAACCATGCCGGGCATTGTTTAGAGAGATCCAAACTGGGAATTTGGATTTCATTGCAACAAAACAAACTAGTAACCAGTTCAGCCTGCCAAGCAATGAAGCAATTAATGAATGCTCCCATAACCTCCCTGCTAGGTGATTCCAACAGCATAGTTTGCTCTATGTTTAGTTTGCTAGGGTAATTTTTTTCTGGAAACTTAATACCTGCTTGACACAGCCCAAATCCAAAGACTTGGGGAAAGTAAATTATACCACTGAGCTGCAACCAACAGGTAATACTTCCTGAGCTGCAAACACCAACGTAATATGTCTCAACCAGAAAAAACTTCAGGTGCAGGCAAGCGGAGGGGGACACAGATCAGAAGAAGCCATAGAAAGCCATCCACTAATACATGGCTTTTTTCTGTTACATACGACTTCTTTCCTTGCCTTGGCAAGAAACTGAGACCCAGGTGTCTCATGTTGGAGAGAAGGGGCATCCTCAGTTACTTGGATAACTTTAAATCCCTTAAGTGGTCTACAGGAAATCTGGAGAGGGACTTTTGCCAAAGGGCAGGCAGTGACAGGACAAGAGGGGGTGGCTTCAAGATAAAAGAAGGTAGTTTAAGATTTTAGGGTGCTGAGGCGCTGGCACAGGGTGCCCAGAGAAGCTGTGGCTGCCCCAT
>JBAFWW010011326.1:0-12182 GCA_036873685.1 Agapornis canus | reverse complement strand
TAATGATGTGTTGTGTGTGGGGGGGGGGGGGGGGGGGGGGGGGGGGGGAGGGGGAGCAAGGGAGGGTAGGTGTAACTTTTAGAAACCTTCATTGCTGAATAAGCAAATGGCCATGTTTACCCTCATTATACATCTCTTTTCCCCAGCTGATGTCACTAGTCAGACTGCAGAAGACAGTTTACCCCAGCTTTCTCCTGCCTCTGATAAATCTGCACGTTGTGTTTTGCTACCCTGTATGCCTGTACTTTTTTAGGAAATGGTTAACTTTTGGTGTGCAGGGGACATCCAAGTTTTCCCCACTGGCCTCTGGCCTCTGAAGTGATTGCTTTATGCTGCCTTTGCAGATTGCTGGGGGTGGCAGCATGGTAAAATATGGCTTGCAGCTGAACAGAGTCCACTCTCTTTATGCTGGTCCCTCTGCTTCAGGTGCTGATAGCATCATTCAGTAATCTCATCTAGATTGCTCCAGTGTGAGCCTGAGTGTTTACTTGCATGATTATTTTCCGGTAGAAGAGCCAACCCAGCTTTCTCGTGGCAGAACATACCATTCCCATGTGGAATCAGAGAGTCCATGCATTATTATTCAGTGACTCTCTGTGGCTGACTCAGGAACTCCCCTGTAACAGATTATGGAGTGATTTGCATCCAGCTTGTCTTTGCTGGGAGAACAGCTCAGGGCATTTAAATAGGAAATAAAAGTCTGATAAATAGGAAACTGCTGAATTAACCTCTCTCTCTTGCCAGTTTTTTGGGGGTTTTGTTTGTTTTTGTTTTTTTATTTTTTTATTTTTCTTTTGCCCAGCCAGAATTAAAGCAGAAATTAAATGCGCCCATTTCATTCCCTGGGATCCGTGTTTCTTTCTCTCTTCTCTCTTGGACACATTTTCTCACAGAGACAGTGCTGTCAGTCTACATTTTTCATTTTATTTGTTTCCTCTCTTATTTTATTTGACTGCTGTGTGTTAGTTCAGAACAGCCTGTGCTGCAACATCCTCCTGGATTCAATGCTAGGCTTTGGTATCACTGTTCTAGTCCCAGTGACCAAGTTTGTTGCAAATGGGAGAAAATAATTAGGTGTTTTCAATGACTTCAAAATCCTGACTATCCTGTGGATATGTAGGATTTCTTTATTTTTAAAGCACCATGGAGACTGTTCAACAGTTGCTAAAATAACTATGCAATTACTTTAATGGCTAAAACAGATCCAAGCTTGGAGTTTTACTGTGGATATATATTGTACCAGTGAAACATTTAAGTGCGGTTCTTTTTATAGGTTTTGAATACACTCTGCAGCCTCCTGATTTTTCTCTTTTGGTCTGAAATGCACCATTCTCATAACAGTGTATCTGCCAGTGCACCCAAGAGCTCACAGTCATGATTCATCACCCTGTGGGTAAATGTTGATAGCTGTGGTCTCCACACAAGTGGGCTAATTGTTTTACCTTTTTCATCCACCGAAGCTGACTGTGCAGGCTGCTCCATGGCCAGTGTACGCATGTATGCAGTGTAGGCTCCTGTGGTCCTGCACACTGCTACTTGGGATTCTGGTGGGGGTTTGTGTGGCCTTTCTGAGAAGCACAGCAGAGTTTCCAACCCCAGGAACAAGGAGCCACCTTCCTGGACTTTCCCATCAGGACAGAGTGTCTGGGGTATGATTGCATGGATACACATACAAATAGGCATTTTAGTCAAGTTGGATTAAGCAGTAGAAACAATGTGGACTTCAGCAAAGTGAAAAAGTTCCTACAAGAACTTATGTGTTCATGTCCGTGCTGGAAATATATCCTTACACAGCCTGCTTAAATTAGAGCAACTTGTCCCTGGCTGCTCACAGGCAGCACTGCTTCCAAGAACCAGTGCAGACCATAACCAGTAATACCCCCACATTCCTCCCTTATCTGTGGCAGACAAAATTTTTCCAACAGTGCTTCAAAGGACTGTCCAATGATAGCCTATGCCAGAAGAATCCAAGCCAGCCTTCTTGCTTTTGCCTATTTGTTTGTACTCTGCAGAGCCAAAACCAGAAGGTAAATTCAACACACTTATGTATCTGTCTGGGGCTACTTGCTATTGTGGTAAGAAACGGTCACACTTTTTGTTAAACTGACATAAAGTGGCTTAACCTGACTTAAAGTGCAATGAACCTTCTGTAGGCAGTACAGAACTCCTTTACAGTAACACTTGTCTTCCAGGTTCTTGAATCAAGCAATGCATCTGTATGAAGAGGCAGCAGTTATGCCTATTAATTTTGTGTTCTTCACCAGCAGTGCCATCATTTCAGGTTTGTTTCCAGTCTTTTGCCTCTCCAGAATGATTTTCTAAACATCAGGTTTTTCAGAGTTACTGCCTGTGAAGAGGAACACAAACCAGCCATGTCTGACTTCACAAAAAGAAGTTTTTCCTATTTGACAGGTGTTTAAGTTTTGAAAAATGAGTAAGTTTACAACTTTTGAAGCAAAATAAAAACAATCAAATTCTAGCATTTCCAGAATTGATATGTACTGCTTACTGTGCCTTGCTGGCTTACTAGGAGTACCTGCATTTACCCTAGCCTCATCTTGACATCCAGTAAATGCATTCACCATGTGCACACCAGCCTCTCTGCATCTGAACTGGTAGAGTAATTTTGACAGCCTGGCAAACTACTCAAATGACAACCAGCTGTGTTTCGTAGTAGTTAGTGTATATTCCATTTCAGAAGGTGGAATTCTAGGTTAAGTGAAGGAAATAAAATTACCCCAAAGACTTTTTGAGCATTTAACATTTTATTCTGGGTGAGAACTTTGAACTCAGCGTTGTTAAAGAGGCACTGCAAATCTTGGAAATGGTGCGCAGCATAAGAACATGAGCAAGGAGGACGACCAAGATGCTGTATCAGCAGTGAGCCAAAATGATCATGTTGTTAGAACATTTATGACTCATTTTAACACACACTTGGGGCTTTCCTGTCATTGCTGTGCAGGAGTTTCTCATGCAGAGCTGCCATTAATGAGAAGGGGAGTTAGCTTCATGCACAGATTGCCTCAGCACCTGTGTTAGAAGAGACCTACACTTTGTTACTGAGGCATGTGCCAAAAAGGGGTTGCGTTCTTGTGACCATATGGGGAATTTGGCCTTGTGCCTCCTTAAAAGATCAAGTACCTATTCAGGAATGGCTTAATAGCTTTGAGACTGGATACACATGCATTTGCACCAGGTTAGTTAAACCAGTGTAGGCCTTAGAAGAATAACCTTTGCTGAATCTTATTGGGGTGATGGTAGAAGGTATCTCACTCATGACACCGCATCCCCAGTTACAGCCTTTGAAGGTACAGTCACACTTCAGCTGTGCTGGTTCACACTTTGCTGTTTCTAAGCAGAAATATACTCATCAGTGTTTTAAAGCTAATACACTTGGCTGTGAACTGGGGCAGCTGAGATCCAGATACACATCTGGTTCTGTCACCTCCACTGCAGAGGTGTTAATTCCTGGAAGAAAGGTGACCAGAAAGACCTAGTGTTCCCTTCAGCCAGAAAGACTTGGCAAACTTGGCTGCTAGAGCCCTTAACTTGGTGTAAACTTCAGGGACACAGCTAGTTACCGAAAACCTGTTCCCAATTGGAGTTCAGATGTCCACATGGTATGTTGGAGTGGCTTAACTAAATCCACAAAGAACCCGTTAGCTGTATTGGTATGACTTTGCTTGTGAATAAGACCTTGAGTTTGACCTGCATAAAAACCGTTGTTGACAATGAAAAAGATACCTGCATCTGTGCAGTTACTAACACAGCAGATGCTTCGATCTGGTAGATATAATCTTCTTCAGTCCCATGCAGTGTCCTGACAAAGCCTAGTTAATAGAATATGGGCACAAAAAGTGAGCCCATCACAATGTGCATTAATACCTTATTTGGGATATTTTTGCTCCATTTGAGCATGACAGTGCTCCTGACCCTCCCAGCTGTAATTCATATCACTTGGAAGCCAGTCAAAATCTGCAATTCTTGTTTCTGTCACATTCCAGGGGTCATATTTTATCGGGAATTCCAAAGTGCAGCTTTGCTGAGCCTGTTCATGTTTCTGTTCGGGTAAGTGTATTGGCCTGAAATCTGCACTAATGTTTGTACTGAAACAGTATTGCCTTGTGGAATCCCTTCTTTTCTCAGTAAGAAGAAACCTGTCTTGTTATTAAAGTGTTATGGAATAGCCATTATAGTAGGATAAAAAAACATTAAAGGAAAGATTGATGTCTGTGCTTTGGGAGTTTGGAGGCCTGGTTTTGAATCCAAATATGTAAAAATGTGAGACGCTTATGAACTACTAATCTCATGATGGAATGAAATCCAGCAGCGTGTGCTTCTCCAGCAGGAAGGAGAAGTCACTGTTCTCCACCAAAGATCATGTTATAGGGGTTGCTTTTACAGCTGAGAGAAATCTCCTCTCATGCTACCTTCTATTTGTGTGCCCATCTGGTCTTTGCTGCCACTAGGCATGGGCAATTATATGAGCTGCTTGTCTATGAGACTGCACTATAAACTCTCTCCCCCCATCTTCCTGTGTAGAGAAAGACACAGAATGGCTGCAGAAAAGTTCAAAGCATACTAAAAATCTGTTAACAATGAATGTTTGAAGAAGGACCCAGGTGGTGTGATAGCAGAAACCTTCTGCTGGCTACCAGCACCACAACTGTCCCTGGTGGGACAGGTGACACTTAACTGCTTGACAATGATGTGAGATGGTTAAAAGCATCTCCCAGAACTGATGGAGTTGTCTTCTTGCAACAGTGATGTCCAATAAATCGGGCCAACAGCTACAGACATCTTTGTCCTCTGCAGCTGGACTGTAGTAGGTGCACACAACTGTTATCTTGTCTGACTGCAGGAAAAGTGACCAAAAAACAGAGATGAGCAAATTCAACCCATGTATTTGGCAGGCAGGAATTAGTGGTTGCATGACCAGCACAGAGTGGATAGAAGATTTATTCAAGCATAGCAGTTTTTCACTGCTTCTGGCTTATAGCTTGCCCCTGAGACACACAGTTAAGCAAGAAAAACAACAGACATGTTGATTGTCTGTAGCTAGACTGAGTTGTTAATGAAATTGCAAACGCTAAAATGCTAGATTAGGTGCTCTGTGAAGATTTGCTCAGGGATTCAAATATTGTGGTCTCACACAGGCATTTGGTTAGGTATATATTGCTGAAAGTGTGATTTTGCTTGCAGAATCTTTGGAACTGATAATAAAGCTTCAGGAGACAAAAACTAGACTGAGAGGGAGCCCAAGATGAGTATATAGAGCTGCCAGGAAGAAAAGTCTCTTTATAAACTGAGCAGCTTAGGTTTGGGAAGTCCTTGAAAAAGAAACATGGAAAGAAATTGTCATCTCAGATGCAGTGAACTGTTTATAATGATACTGGGACACTATAATTTTGCAGGTGTCTCATGTCTTTCCTTGGTGTATTTGTAATTGCAAGAAATAAAAAAGAGGAGCACTTACAAGTTCCTTTTATTGACTGTGGACATACTCCTGGTAAGTAGAGGCAGTTTTTTTCTGTCTCTGTTAAAAGTGAGATATCAGATAATGGATGACTCGGGAGAGTTGAGTCACAAATGTGCTCTAGTCACATTCAATAAATATACTGTTCCCTTTATTTCTATTCCTGTTCCCAACAGATTTTTCAAAGAATTTTTTCAGAGTTTTTCCAAGCTATTGTTACAACCGGTCAAATAAAAACAGTGATTACTGGAGCAAAGAATGTTTAAATGATGGATTGGTGGGGGATTTGTTTGCTTGAAGTTCTTCACAGAGTTGTTGTTTTTCCCTTCCCTCCCTCTGTTTCCTTAGGAGAAAATTTGACAGGCAAAATACAACCAGATTCTCACAGTTCATACTATGGCACTTTGAATAATGAAGACGACTTGGTGAAAAGTCAAGGCTGAAAGAAGAAAGCGTATTTAATAGGAGAAATGCCACTGGAACAAGGATCTGCAGCACCTGTTTGTTGGATGTGCTTCAGTGTGTGTTGAACTCCTATATGTCAGTGAGTCATAGTATTATTGAATCTCACTGAATGTATCCTGCGGTCTTCCCAAATGTGTTCTGAAGATAAAGGAAACCTTAAGAAAAACAAAATAACCATTAATGAAACAGAACATTCTTCTAGTATCAGTGCCTCTCAAGGATATTTTTAGAGACTTAATTGCCTTGAAATGCAAAGAGGCACAGAACAGGATTATAAAAGTTCCCTTTTGAAACCTCACAGATCTCTGTAGATGCTTAAAGACAAAGGTGGGGACTGAGACGAAATTTCATAAGTGATCTCAAACTATTCTGCAGTATGTTTAATACCTTTAAAAATCTGATCCTTCCTGTTCAGGAGTCAAAGATGTGGACATACATATGGTGGACACAAATACGTACATGAAGAGTATTTTATTTCATGTGTAGAGGAAAAATCCTGATTATCTTCTGCCATCAGATTGATTCTCTTATCTTCCAAGGAAACAGACACTTGTGTGAGGTGGGGGAAAGAAGAGAGCATTTGCCATAAACATAGGTGCGTGCACACATTTGAGGTGCTCAGTCAAGGCAGAGCTAGGGAACCGTGCTTGACATTTTACATCCCCCCAGAAGAGTCCTGGGCTGGGCTGGGCTATACTATCTGCTGGTAGCTTAGCCTGAGCTTTAGCTTCTGTTTTCAGGAAAACAAGGTTTTAGTGAAGAAAGTGCAAAGTTTTCCAGTGGGAATGGGATAGCCAAGTTCCTTCCCTTAACGTGTCCTGGGAAAATATTCCTAAAAAAGAAAAGTAGGGCAACTCCTAAACCACTGGTAATGCTGCATGACAAAAGGCTGTAAAAACCAGGACCACAAAGAGTCACAGTAACAGTACAGTTTTTCCTCATTAAATGGTAATGTCTCTGAACACTGATCTGAAGAGCCAGCAGTGGTGGGAACCATGTCAATATTGTTCTGTGTTTGGGTTTGCAGTGTCTCTATGTGCCTCATTCACAGCCTCCTGGCAAGAAAGCTGCTTCTGGGCATTCATCATGAGACCACTTACCCCTAGCTCTGCTCTACCATAGCTGATACAGTGTGGGTCTGACACCCCCTCTACAGAAACAAGTGAAAGAGCTTTTGAAAAGCATTCGCATCTTGGACAAGGTACTTAGTTTAGGTTTGAGTTAATCAGCAGTAATGGATAGGGGCCATAGGCTGAATTTCGTTTCAGTGGGATATGAGGCAATGAGGTCTCCTTTTTTTCCCCAAATAATTATTTCAGTTAAAAAACACATCCAGCTGAAGATCCATATGACAGTTTCACTTTAAACCCTACAAAGCACACAGAGCTGCAGTTTTTCCTATACAGAAATGTCCCGGGAGCCAGGGAGCAGGGGGGCTTGTGAAGCTGTTTTCCAACATGGATCTTTTCCAGCTGGCACTGGACAAGACTCTGTGTCTGCACCTTACTTGTACCAGCTGCCTGGCTGTGGCCTTCGTTTCCCCTCTTACAGCTTGAGTTCAAGTTTCTAAAGCTTAAAGTAAGAAAAGCACATTCTTTTCATATGCTCTCTCCACGGAGTAGGGGCATGCCTCTATCTTTCTTTTGCAAGTCAAACTTAAGCCGCTTTCTAAGTCTCCAGTGAGAGTGTGTGCTAAAGATGGAAATAGGAGGCCTACAGCTTTTCATTCTGTGACCTGGGAAACAAATGGGTGAAAGGATTTGGTTTTGTTTCTTTTTCTTTTTTTTTAAATTACTGGCCTTGGGCATCTTTCTGAAATATTGTTTCCATGACTCAGGAGGTTTGGAGGAGGTAATAAGGGTTACCAGGTGCGGGATTTTCTCCTCAAAGCAAGAAATCAAATACAAAAACCTGTGGCAAAAGTTATTACTTATTTTAAACTACTGTTTTTCTCTGGGAAAAAAAAAGGGAATTTTTGTTTCTATGGGACTGCACAAAAACTGGAAAGGTTAGGACGTCTTCTTTAAACTTGAATGTAATTAAAATGAATTTATGGTGCAAAACACTCGTAGGAATTATGTGCAATTAAAAGTTATGATTTGACATGATTTTTGAGATGAGAGCATGTTCCAGCTAATTAATGTATTCCAAGATCAGAAAAACTCATTGATGAGAATTCATTACTGTCTGCCAAGAAAAGAACATGATTTGTTTCAAGAATCAGTTTCTAATCAATATAATTTTCAGATTCCTGTGATATTTAAGTTGCAAACACCACAGACAAATGCCTGCTAAAAGAAAAGCCTTTTCACTGGAATACAAAAGAGTCTCTGGAGCCCTTCTCTTTAATAAGGAGTTATTTTCTTGCTGTGTTTTTCCTGACATCAAAAATAGGGCCAGATACAAACTGCAAAACTTGCACCTGCAGGCTGAACTCAAACAGATCCTCCATGGGATGTGAGGAAATCAAACCACGGAAGGCGTGGTGGGCAGGCAGTGGCTCATGTGGTCCCCCAGGCTCCAGGTTGGGATTCTGACAGACCAGAACCAGCAGGACTCATTTAGTGCTTGTTCCACTGCTGGTCACGCTGCAGTAAGAGATGAAGTATTAACTGGCTATGGGCCTGGAAATGGGAGCTCTGGAGTAGAGAGAGACCATTTAATTTTTGGCATAAAATATCAGGATGCTGAAGCCAAATGGTTTCAGCTGGCAAAAAAAAATAAATGCATTTTGGACTTGTATTTCTGCCCATGTTAGAGGCCTGGCATTCACTTGGCAGGCTTATTGCCTGCTCCTCATGACAGCCCAGCTTTTGGTGACTTCATGTTTTGTGTGCAGGGGCACTGGTCACTGGAAGCAAAGGAGAGAGGTTGGACATTGAGCTTCTGTGCTTTGGAGCTGTAGTCTCATGAACCTGGTAAGTTACTTGAAAGGTTGAGTGCTGATAGAAGTCTCATCCTCTTTTTCCCATTCATGAGGTCCTGCATGTACTGTGGCTCTCTGTGACTCACTTCACCTGCCTCTGATAGCACTGGTACACAGATTAGATTGAACTTTCTTTTAGTTTACTCCTTTGTTACTGTTCTCTGAGGCTTGGGCTTTTTCTTTTCTAAACTTGTTTTTCATTCCTTCTGGAGAAATCAGCTGGACTATGATAGCAGATACCCAAAGCGGACAGAGACAAATTACCACAATTATTATTGGAGGGCCAAGCTGGAGGAAGATTTACAACCTGAGGCCATTGCAAGCAAAAGACAGAGAAATGTTTAGTGCTCTGGGTTCTCAGGACTTTGAGAAACCCTTTGTAATGTTTGTGGATTCTGGGTTAGAGTTAGGGACATCAGTGAATAAATAGAATCATAGAATGGTTTGAGTTGGAAGCGATCTTAAAGATGGTCTGGTTCCAGCCCCTCTGCCATGGGTGTCACTACACCTTCCACTAGACCAGTTTCTCGAAGTCCCATGTATTTTTGTGTTGCTTTTAGTTTGTCAGGGAATTCTGTTGTTTTGTTGCTTTTTTCTTACTGATTTGCAAGTGAAGGACGACTATTCCCTTCCTAGGGAAAAAGAGAGAAAAGAAAGCATTCCTTTGGCAGATGGGAGATGTTTCAGCCTTTTGAAGTTGGGAGGTGCATAGAAGCACCTTCCAAGCACTCTGGCTTGGAACCATTGAGTTATAACAAACAAGGAGGCAGCCCTGGCATATGCATCACTACATATAAACCGTGAAAAGTCATTTCCCTTCAGAAAGGATCCTTGTGCTTTTCTCATGTGTGAAATCTCTTCAGTGCACCTGTAGCTGATCAGGCCCCTTAGGCTGCACATAAACTTATTTTTGAAACATACCACACAGGACACCTTGAGCATCCAGTCAGTGCCGCCATGGCATCAGGGCTCTTGTCAGGTCCTCCCTGTGGGGAAATCAGACTGTGTGGTGCATGCACACCACAGGCTTACCCTTATAAGAAAGTACAGTGCTGCCAGGACATTCCCATGATATGGAAAGAGTTTCTAGAGTATTGCCCTACAAGGAAGTTGTGTAAACCTACAGTCTTTGATTATGTTCCCTTCACTTTGGGGTTCCCACCAGAGCAAGGAAGAGCAGTTTTAGATATCCACAGATGTGGAATTATGGGCACCTTAGGAACTTCCACGCACAGCAGATCAGATCCTAAATAGCTGGGTGGCTGCTGAGTAAGCTTCTTATTTAATCTAAATCCCAGTTTCACAGTTAGGCCCCTAAATTTTGTCCAAGCCTTTGAGGGAGAAAACGTATAGTATAAATCGTGTAACTCTGCAGTAGCACTTCGGTTGCTCATTGACTCAGGCACTGGTGCCAGGGGAATTTGTGCCAGTTCACAAGGGAACGATGAGGGGAATGGTGTTTGGCAGCAGACTCACAAAGATATTGTGGTGGCAGGTGAGTTCTGCATGAACACAGAGGAATGACTCCATAGGACCACTACCATACAGTGGTCTCCAGGGCTCCTTGTTCACAGTGTCAACGGGGCATTTGTTGACAGTTTTCAAAGCAGAGCTACTGTAGAGGAATGATTAAACAGGTGATTCCAACACTGGCTGTTTTGTATGAAGTATCACTGTAGCCCATGGCACTAATAACTTAAGCATGAAAAGTGGCCTGTGGCCATCGATGAAGGAGCCAATTTCTGTACTTTGCTAGATCACATTGGGAAAAATAGAAATGATTGATTTAAGCCTCCAGCACAAATGCACTCTTGCCAGCTCTCCGGTTAGAGATTTCCACTCTTGGAATAGGCATTGCCTTGCCTAGATGAAATCTCTGGAGTCTGCTGCCAGGTCTTTTGCCAGAATCATTAAACTGGTTGAAAGAACAGCACTGTCATTTGTCTTCTGTTTGATAGCTGGTGGGCATCAATCCAGAGCAGCATGAACACAAGATCAGGACTTTTCTCTCCATTTGAAAAAAAGAATGTTAAATGTTTTTCTCAAGTTTCAATAGCATGTGAACAAGGCCAGAGCTTTATGCTGTCTAATGTTCTATAATGCCCTCAGCCAAGGGTAAGAGCAAAAGCTTGAATGACACAGAGGCTTCTAAATAGGCAGTTTTTACCTGTCACTGAAGGTTACTGCTGGTAACACATTGTTTATCAGTAGAGTATAACAACAAAGTACTGGAGATTCTATTCAATTTACCAAGAACAGCTGTTGTGTGTTTTACAAGGGAAAGGAGCTGAGGAATATGATTTACCATTACGAAGCATCACAGTTACGCATGTGTTTGTTTTTTCCAGACAGTATTTAACAGTTAACTAACAGGCATATCCTGACAATACTGACTAGGTGCTGGGTGCGTGGATGTGCTGCAGGATTTGATGCACAGTGCGGATAACAGCAGGTTGCTGATATGAGAAGGCAGCTCTACCTCATCTGGCCTGGCCTCCTGCACAGCTCCAGTCAGACAACTTCCTCCAAACGCTTCTGTGTGAACCCTTTGGCCCATCTACAGAAGAAGGGACCCCGTCCTCTCCTGCTAGTCAAAGTAGAGGATCCACCAATGCCATTAGTAATTTGTACTAGCAATGAGTCATTGTTTGCTTTTGAACTGCCTTATGTCTATTTTAACTTGTTTGGATTTAACTTGCAGCTATTCGTCTTTTGCCAGTGATTTAAAGCATTTGGTAAGTCCCTCTAGTAAAATACAGTGAGATGACTTGGGCTTTTCCTTAAGCCAAACAGATGGACCTTTTCAGTCTCTCACCACCAGAAACTTCTATCAGCCCTTAAGTTATTTTCTGGGGTTGTTTTCTGCTCTCTCTTCATTTTTATGTTGTCTACAATTGGCCAAACACAAATTCAGGTCCTTGCAGCACTGAAGAAGTAGCACAGAACCAGAACAGACCCAACGCACTGTGACTGGCTTCCCCCTCCCCATAGCTGCAGCTCTGACACCTCTCCCAGAAGGTGCCTACACTTTCTGTTCTGACACTGTTATTTAACAGTGGCTATTTTGCATGCCCAGAGATGCAACAACCTTGATTATTTCAGTGATTTGACTTCTGACTCATTCCTGAGTGCAGTGGCAGTCCACAGAGTAAGACCTCTACTCAGGATAGCCCAGAAAGTAGGACCTCTATCCTGCTCAGAGGTCCCTGGGAGGCCCAGCACAGCAGGAGACCCCAAATCCCTCTGTCCCAGGGGCTGGTTCAGTGTCCGGCTGGAGGCCAGTGACGAGTGGTGTCCCTCAGGGATCAGTGTTGG